>CALNXI010000304.1:191059-205860 GCA_942486025.1 Porites evermanni
TCTTTGTTATGAGTAGTGTGTCTGTTTGTTTTTTTTTTTTTTTTTTTTGTTGTTTTGTTAGCGGGCTGTTTTTTGTGTTTTTTAAATGTTTTTAATAATAAGTTTTTTATATTTATTTTTTTTTTTTTTTGGGGGTTTTTAGGGGGGGGGGGGGATACAACCTTATATAAGCCATTATAGGTATGTGCCACCCTCAAGGGTGTGGTTTTTTGCTCCGTTTTGGACTGAAAACGGGTATACACTTTGCCTATTTTGTTCTAGAATCGGGTATGGTTTTTAAGGGTACTACGGAAGCGTATGAATGTATTTATCGTCTCAATTCCAAATGAATAAGAAGGAAACAGAAATATTGGAAAAGCAAGTAATGATGACATAATTTCTACCTAAAGGCCAGGTCTAAAAATAGGTGCAGAAAATGACATTTTTTTGTCTGAATAGGGTCAGGATTTGGAGAACCGGGCGGTACACCCCACCAAGAATTCATAGGAGTACCCCCCCGGGATGTCTACAGTGTTGTTCTACTGACTCCGGATTTTTACCATCTAAACTAACTCCTTACAATACAACGTTATGGTAAAAGGAATATAGGAAATGGACCGCTTGTGCAAAGGTAGTATTAACCCGTTTATCAGTGCTACTGGGAATGTATAAAAATCACTGTTTAGAATTCGCAAATTGATCCTAGGCTTTAAAGGGTGAATGAACCCCTTACTTTCAAAATTGAAAACAACATTAAAGACTTGAAAAATTCATTTTGTGAAACACGAATTTCACCCACAGACTCAATCCTTTTGAAATGAACTGCAACACGGCGTAAGTCGATTTTTGAAAAGAACGATTTTATCACTGTTTAGAAACGTTTAAGCCCAATTTAACTCGTGTGTGTGAACTTTTTTTAAACAACTATTCGAAAAGGAACCAACTTTGCTTTACGTTACGCTACATGAAAATCGAATATTCTGCTGATAGCAGAAAAGTACACAAAATGGCGGTTTTAATCGCCTAAATTATCTAATTCCGGAAAATTTAATAATCTCTTTATCGCCCAGGTGTCGATAAATATATGAACAGGAGGCTCCGATCCTCTTTTAGTTTGAAACAGTCGGAGGTATATTGACTAGCGTATACCAAAATTTTGGGACAGTCTCTTCGCTATGAACTTGAAAATGTTTACCATCCTCATTAGAATTTTTAATTTCTTCGTGATCAGTGGTTCTGACAAGTTTTGCCAAAAAATCTCGCCGAAGTTAATCTAATGATGTTTACCGCCGTAAACCTATTAGCCTTTTTCAAATTTGCCTTGTACTGTAAGTTGGATGTTTTTGTAGTAAAATCCAAATGACGCAGATTTGGATTATGTAAGATTAAGATTTTTAATAGAGGCATTTTTGGCTTAGTTCTTTGTCGTACAAAGGAATTATGTTCTCTTGATGGGGGCAACATTTCTCAGTACGTTGCTCTAAACAACTGGCTCTTTCAGTTTAAAGAAATTCAAAATTATGACCGAGAAGTAATTATGGTTTTATACAATTTCTAAAGGAAATCTAGCTCTAAAGGCATTACTCTACCTTTTGTCAACCGGAAATGACCTGTTTAATCACTAGAGTGTCCAATACAAAAGAGACACTTGTAAGACACAAAAGTGCACTATATTACTTTAATATCGATTAACTATGTGGCTTGAAACTCCACACTAGTTTGGATACGAAATTATGCGGAAAAGTAGTGACAGAGAAACGTAGGAACAATTCCTGAATACTGAACATGGATAGTGCAACTTGATTAAATTCTTATATCAAGCGCCTTTTTTGTTTCTCAAGCTGCAATTTAGATTGCTGTTGCCTCAGTTTAGAAGCGGGAAATTGATCCTAGCACTTTTGAGTGAAGGAAATTAAGGTCTCTGCTAATTATGTTGTTTGAAATAAAGCTAATTAAGCTATTTATATTTTTGTAGTAGTTGCAATAGTGCGCAAACTGTCGATTGACTTTTAAAAACATGCAGTTTCTAATACCATCAGTAGATCCACTATTTGCGCACAATATAGTTTGCCTTTGAAGTGATATTGATTTCCCTTACTTTGAGTTGGCTTATTGTTTCCAAGCACTCGCCATCCAGTTTAGCACTGTCAACTGAACACATGGTGTTTTTGCAAAGCAAGGCTACTGAAGACAGTTTTTAAATTTTCGTATGTGAAGATACCACAAGAGCTTGTGCCGTTGTCAGGAGAACAGCGAGAAACCTCACGTAGGCAACGTGTTCTTTCATCTTTTGTCACCTCAAACCAATGAATTGTTCGTCCTTTCGCGAACACACAACTTCAATCGAAAATTTTATTTGTATAGTTCAAGGACTCTTCTGTTCGAACTTTGATTTGTTTGACCAGATCACCAAGAATGAATTTATTATCTTTTTACAGATGAAATCGAATTTCCTATCCTAGTGATAAGCCTTCAGAAACAGAATTTCCCATCATTAGGGTAATCAATTATCTCAAAGTTGTTGTTATCAATTAAAGCCTCAGAATAAAACTTTAATCGATTATCTTGTTTAGGTATTGGTGGCTTGTGAACGACATCGTTCAATACTGAAATTTATGTTGAGTGGTGCTTAGAGATTTATAATTACCGTTTATGTCTTAAAAGTTCATGTTTGACTAATTTACGCCAAAAGCCATCTTGCAAAAAAAGACTAGTCAGGGAATTAAAGATATCTCTTTTTCAATACAAAAGGGAAGCATTACACTCCTTGGAGCCGCTTATACTGCTCGTTTTAGGAGGAAAATTCAGGATAATTACATGTAACAATTGACAGGCTCAAGTGCACACATACAATGCTCTCATCAAGCTTAATAAATCACAAGATTTGATACCGGCGCGCCATCGACAAACAAACTTCAGCAAAATGAAGTTTGGAATATAATAATTTGATATTTGGTGAAGGAAATAATAAGCCCAGTCCTAAAGAACGGTTCGATATGAGAAAAGATTATTTTGGATGAATTTCAACTTGGACAATAAATGGTTTCTAAAGGGTAATCCTGGATTAAAGAGATATACTAAAAAGGAGATGACAAGTGTTTCATTCGCACCGGAAAATTTAATAATCTCTTTATCGCCCAGGTGTCGATAAATATATGAACAGGAGGCTCCGATCCTCTTTTAGTTTGAAACAGTCGGAGGTATATTGACTAGCGTATACCAAAATTTTGGGACAGTCTCAGTCTCTGGCTATGAACCTGAAAATGTTTACCATCCTCATTAGAATTTTTAATTTCTTCGTGATCAGTGGTTCTGACAAGTTTTGCCCAAAAATCTCGCCGAAGTTAATCTAATGATGTTTACCGCCGTAAACCTATTAGCCTTTTTCAAATTTGCCTTGTACTGTAAGTTGGATGTTTTTGTAGTAAAATCCAAATGACGCAGACTTGGATTATGTAAGATTAAGATTTTTAATAGAGGCATTTTTGGCTTAGTTCTTTGTCGTACAAAGGAATTATGTTCTCTTGATGGGGGCAATATCTCTCAGTACCTTACTCTAAACAAGTGGCTCTTTCAGTTTAAAGAAATTCAAAATTATGATCGAGAAGTAATTATAGTTTTATACAATTTTTAAAGGAAATCTAGCTCCAAAGGCATTACTCTACCTTTTGTCAACCGGAAATGACCTGTTTAATCACTAGAGTGTCCAATACAAAAGAGACACTTGTAAGACACAAAAGTGCACTATATTACTTTAATATCGTTTAACTATGTGGCTTGAAACTCCACACTAGTTTGGATTCGAAATTATGCGGATAAGTAGTGACAGAGAAACGTAGGAACAATTCCTGAATACTGAACATGGATAGTGCAACTTGATTAAATTCTTATATCAAGTGCCTTTTTTGTTTCTAAAGCTGCAATTTAGATTGCTGTTGCCTCAGTTTATAAGCGGGAAATTGATCCTAGCACTTTTGAGTGAAGGAAATTAAGGTCTCTGCTAATTATGTTGTTTGAAATAAAGCTAATTAAGCTATTTATATTTTTGAAGTAGTTGCAATAGTGCGCAAACTGTCGATTCACTTTTAAAAACATGCAGTTTCTAATACCATCAGTAGATCCACTATTTACACACAATATAGTTTCAGGTGCGGATTCACACCGGTTTCCACCGTTTTACGGAAATCGGTCAGATTTTTCTTAATAAACATACTTTTAATAATAATAAAACTTCCCAAGTTGAAATCTGGAAAATGGTCTGGACAAATGTTTTCTTTTTTGAAGTTTCCGAACATCAGATGCCCCCTCAATGAATCAGAAACCCGGGAAAGGGAAATTTAGGGAATTAAAATCCGAAAAAATACCCCTAGAAGCCTGCTCCCTCGGCCCCTCGTTTAGGAAATCGGTCAGTATTTATTCTAGATCCGCGCCTGAGTTTGCCTTTGAAGTGATATTGATTTCCCTTACTTTGAGTTGGCTTATTGTTTCCAAGCACTCGCCATCCAATTTAGCACTGTCAACTCAACACATGGCGTTTTTGCAACGCAAGGCTACTGAAGACAGTTTTTAAATTTTCGCTTGTGAAGATACCACAAGAGCTTGTGCCGTTGTCAGGAGAACAGCGAGAAACCTCACGTAGGCAACGTGTTCTTTCATCTTTTTGTCACTTCAAACCAATGAATCATTCGTCCTTTCGCGAACACACAACTTCAATCGAAAATTTTATTTGTTTAGTTCAAGGACTCTTCTGTTCGAACTTTGATTTGTTTGACTAGATCACCAAGAATGAATTTATTATCTTTTTACAGATGAAATCGAATTTCCTATCCTAGTGATAAGCCTTCAGAAACAGAATTTCCCATCATTATGGTAATCAATTATCTCAAAGTTGTTGTTATCAATTAAAGCCTTAGAATAAAACTTTAATCGATTATCTTGTTTAGGTATTGGTGGCTTATGAACGACATCGTTCAATACTGAAATTTATGTTGAGTGGTGCTTAGAGATTTATAATTACCGTTTATGTCTTAAAAGTTCATGTTTGACTAATTTACGCCAAAAGCCATCTTGCAAAAAAAGGCTAGTCAGGGAATTAAGGAAATATCTTTTTCAATACAAAAGGGAAGCATTACACTCGTTGGAGCCGCTTATACTCCTCGTTTTAGGAGGAAAATTCAGGATAATTACATGTAACAATTGAGAGGCTCAAGTGCACACATACAATGCTCTCATCAAGCTTAATAAATCACAAGATTTGATACCGGCGCGCCATCGACAAACAAACTTCAGCAAAATGAAGTTTGGAATATAATAATTTGATATTTGGTGAGGGAAATAATAAGCCCAATCCTAAAGAACGGTTCGATATGAGAAAAGATTATTTTGGATGAATTTCAACTTGGACAATAAATGGTTTCTAAAGGGTAATCCTGGATTAAAGAGATATACTAAAAAGGAGATGACAAGTGTTTCATTCGCTAAGAAGAGGGATTTGTCAAGAACACGAGTGAATCTGACAGGACACGTCACAGAAGCGATCAACGTCTTCATAATAGAATCCGCATTAAAACTACCTCTCAAGAATGCATCAGTAAACAGCCTGAAACACTATACGGCTTTGTCTTCGTATTGGTCAGTCCTCTTCAGGTACTCCATTTGGGCGACTTCAAGCAGTAGCAAGAACTGAGAATCTATGGCTGACCGCATCGGAGAATCTGAAGACAATACCGCTCCACAGTCTTCCTCGTCTTCCAAACCCTACTTGTACTTCTCAATAGAAAATATATTGAGCAATGAGACATTTGGGTCTCAAAAGGAAATCCGAAAGGAGTCCCCACAGAAGAATGGAAGTCTCACAATGGAGAATATAGGAAAGTCCTCGATGCAAACGTTATTCATGCGTCTGCCTTGGCTCGCCTATACGCGGTACTGTCCCCCGAAGATTCCAAGTAAGTAACCGTTTTATTTTTTCAAGCGGATGAACATTTTTCTTCCTTTTTTCCTCCTCTCTTTTATCAGTCTTTTGTTCTTTTCAGTTGTTGTGCACCTATACAATTATGAGACTGTAAGGGAAGTAAATGTTTTTTTTATATATATAATCCGCGTCTTCGTATCCTACACTCTTAAGTTAATCAAAGGGGTTCCCTACTCGAAGAACTCATGGCTTGTTTAAAGTATGTAGATATGACTAGCTTTTTGCTAGTAAACTATTTTGTACACGTGGATACATTCACACACCATATCCTTCAGGTTCGATAACCTTTGAGCGTAATCGCTTCTGTAATCCCTCAAGGCGCTTAAGCGTACCAGCAAATCTACTGGCAAACATGAGCAAAAAACTTTTTCTTTGTCAAACATGCCTATTATCTTGATAGGTTTTTGCAGTAGGCCATATTAGTTACATCCATTTTGCTTTCGGTTTCCCTTAATGTATCTTAGTTCTAATACGTTTGTTTAGCTCCTTTTGCGTTTAGGTAAAACTTTCTTCACAAACCGCAACTCATTAACAGAAGACAACAAAATAGGGCATGTTGACCTTTCTTTCCTAGGCTGAATTGATAAATAGTGCTAACTCTTGATTCTGTAGACAAAAACCATTGGTGTCACCATTAAAGTGAAACCTTTTTGACAGTACTTTTGCATGGCAATATTTGTTTTACAGTATTTTGAAAAATAAATTGAACATTTTTCTTTAACTTGTTTGTGGGGCACTCTATGGAGTAAAGCGTGCACCTTCAGTCAAGGACTCGTTCGATAGCGAAATGTTAAACAGTTGCAAATGACTGTTGTGGCCATGAAACACTTCCTTGAAAATAACGAGGTCTTTTGTTCTAGCACGACCGAAAAAGTCCCCGAATTTCTTTAGCTAAGATAAGTTCTTCTCGTGCTGGAGATATAATTGCAACGAAAATGGGTGTACATGTCACAAGATCGGGTTCTCTTTTCGGAGAAATATGTCTTAGGAATCGTCCAAACGAATTACCGATGTAATGTATACTAGTATGAACCTGAGGTGGAAGACACTAGTTCCCCACTTACGAATAACTGATTATAACAGCACAAAAATTGGCTTACCTTGTAAGCGGGAACCGCGATTTGTGATTATCAAACAGTCAAATTCGCATTTGTATTTAGTATGCAATATATTTTAACGAGATTATTCGCGGTGAAATTAGCCACCAATTATAATCGCCTTTTTTACTGTAATATGTACGAAACCCATAAAACATAAATCATAGTAGCCTTTTCACTCCTAAAGGGAAAAAAATCAATTTTTTTCTGTAAAATCCTTAGCGATGAATAGCACTATACAAAAGTTCTGTTAAAGAGGTTTTATTTGAATGATAACACCATAGGATTTCGTCCACAGATGTAAAAGTTGGAGAAGCAAATAACCGTATTGAGCCAAGCAGTGAAAGGTTTAAGAAAACCTGTCTAGGATGTTTTGCAAAGAGGAGTGTCTCCCTTTGTCAGAAATGATTCGGTACTTCATTTTTGTTTTTCTGTTCGTTGAAGGAGTGCCTTTATGATTTCCTGTCTCCAACAAAACCCTCTATTGAAATGGTCTCAAGCCCTTAATCCTTTTTATTGCTTTTTATTATCGGCACACTGTGTCTAAGAGGTAATTTTTGTTTAGGCTAATTTTGTCCAAAGTCCTCTCGCCATTCAGTTGGGAAAAGTGACAACTGAAGGGTGTATACTGAAAATCTGTTTTTGTACATATATACGCCTTTTATGACTAATCCACAGTCCAAAGTTCACCCGCTCCAAGTTCTACACTGAGGTTAACTTGTACGTATGCAAAATGAACGAAACATTGAAGTTGATATTTTTTTCATCTCCGGTTCCATAAGAACGCAGACTTATCAATAGTTGTTTTAAAACGAAAATAGGGTTGATGATAATAGGTAAAAGTGGGTTTACATGAATTTCTTTAATAAGGACTGTGTCGGTCAAAAAATAGTTCTAAGCAGTTTGCCCCTGTTTTGCTATATCTTTAATGTATTAGAAATAGAGACTTTCTGACAATTTTTCACTTGGCCTAGTCCCATACCCAGCGCTACCCGTCAATTTTCCCAAAAGGTTATAAATTTCATTACATATTTTCGATCATTTAAACCAGACGCACTAAACCCTACACAGGGACCGCCTCTACCCACTAGACTGAAACACAATAGAGGTACAGCCGCAGAACACGTGTTATCATATAGTTTATTATCACGCTTTCACTCAGTCCATGATACGAAGCTTATTCTGATTAAGGAATCACCTTGGCGTTTAATTTGGGTATCTAACATAGCAATAATAATAATACTTCTAAAAATTCAAAGGTAGTTCAACTCTTACGATGTTTTACAATCTCTTTGAAGCGCACGATCAAGTTTCACGCAAACTGGTCCTCACGACAAAAATAAAGAAAGAGACAATCAAAGCAAAACAAAACAATCTAGAAAAAGGAGTGTTTTTAATTTCTGAGCTCGCGATACTCTGGCCTGTTTGAAACACAAACCTTCTACACGGACTGAAAAATGGTATATTGTACTAACTTTTACCTAAATATTACGGACAGCTTGCTTTGTCTCTGGAGAAAGAAAGCTCTCAAATTTTCTCTAAATTGTACCTGCTTAACACGGACACCCCGTCAGCGTCCTTACTGACGGGACCTGTCCGTACACAGTTAAAGGAGAAAAAGAAAAGTTCTCGTCTTGTTAAAGCACGATAAGTTAGTAATCTCTACAGACTCTATCCCAATCTTCCTTCATCTTGCTTCTTTATAATTTCCTCTAGTCATTATTTCGTTACTGTTTTTTAATCTCAGAGAAACTTTGCCAGTCAGCCTGGAAACGCCTTTTTTTAAATAATTTAGTTGAGTACCCCTGACATGAAGCACTAATGTACTCCTTAATGTAAAATCTATTCCTTTCTTCAGGATCCAAACCAAGAAAAGGGACTCGCAAACATAAACTCGACAGAAATCCACGAATTCCGTTTTCGTCCACGCAACTAGCCTCCTTGGAAGCCAAGTTTCTTCAAACCCAGTATCTCTCGGGCTCAGAAGTCCGTGACTTGTCAAACAGCCTAAGAGTTACCGAACACAGAGTAAAGATTTGGTTTCAGAACAGGAGAGCACGAGAAAAAAAGAACCAAGCAATGGGCGTGGTCACTTCTGGGCCAACACGGTGTTAAACCGGGACAACATGTAGATAATGAATGAAGTACAGGAAGAGGCATGTAAAGACAAATTTAATTGCTCACCAGTAAATGAAGCATATTATCATGCATTGTCGATGCAAGGATCGTTTTCTGTAAGTTCATCGTCTTTCTTTTTTTTACTGTCTGTTACCTTGTTTCCAGTGGCTTTCTCAAAAACAATGGCTAGTTGTGCGGTATGACTCTTCTACATATCTTTGTGCCTCAGTTCTAGTTCCAGCATCTGTCATTGACTACATCAACAGAAAAACAAGTTGCATGCGGCAGGCGAAAGTATGATCAAAGAGTTTTTAATTTAACAGTCGGAGACTGGGTCTTGCGAGGGTCCCTCATGACGGAGGTCCTTGTTGTGAGATGTTTGCGTTTCCCCTTGTAAATTACTACCCCTGGCTGCTGTTAAAATCGTGCCAACTGTGAAATACGCCGTGTGGGGTACAAGAAAGTAATATTTGAATGTTTTCGGAGCTATTCGAGGTATTCAGTTGATAGGTTCGAAGGTTTAACTATGCACAACAGCTAACGAAATCCATGGCGAAATATTCAATGTTTTAATATAACAAATTCGTGACAGCAGATAAGGAAGGTATAAAAATGTCGTATATCAATAATAAATAGATAGTTAAACTATTACAGATAATACTAGACTGAAGCACTTGTAACCGCGTTTGTTGGAGACGTTTTCACAGTTACACCTTAATTAGCTTGAATGCCCGGATTAATGCCAATACTGAAAGGATATGACAGTCACTAAAGCGAACCGTGTATTGTTTTAAAACTTTGGAACGCATGAAAATGTATTTATTGTTTAACGAATTTCGCTGTGTCCGCTAATGTACTATGAACAAATTACTGATGCTCCCGGTTCAATACCTAACCAAACGGCAAACAGCTATATATTAATTTGTGAAGCTGTCAATGATATATCAATTCATCAGATGCGTATGAATATTAATACAAAGAGCTCTGCACGTTACTAGAAATAAAAACGGTTGATCTTCAAGCTCCTGTTAAAGTTCATTCTCACAAGGCTATTATTTGTTCTTTGTACAAGAAAGTGCAGATTGTTCCAAATTGTAATGGAGGCCGCTGGCTTTAGAACTGAAACGCCCTGAAACAACACAAAGGGCGTTATCGCTAAGATTTGATTAAGTAAAAGTATTCTACTTTCGTAAATTCAAGCCCCTAATGTCAATATTCAATCTGAAAATCAAATTTGAATAGCTTAATCGTCGGTTATGAAATATCTTGTTGAACGTGTTCTTGAAGGTTCAAGGGATTGACTGCGGATTAACCTCGCGCCAAATGTCTAGGCTTTTGAGCGTTGGGATTTCATGGGTGTGCTGTATTCGTGTACCAGGTGTAATTAAGACTTGTTTATGTTGTAGTTTTTGTATGTGATCATGGTGAACCATCTTGAAAGACTGATTACATACCATTTGTACAACAAGGAACGTGAATTTGAGAGGTATAAACCTAAGATCATCAAGGACATGCCTCATGCACACACAGCCCACTCATACCAATAGAACGAGCAATCAAACATTTCCGGTACTTCAGTGCTTTTTTCTTAGCGTGTATTGGCTTATAACGTTGTCAGTGATCTTGTAATAGATTCTTAAAACTTTTCCCTGTGTGTTATTTGCCTAATATGCATTGTGTAGCCGATAACCACCGTGGTGCATGCAATGATAAGAGATAAGCGGACAGGTTGATACTTGTCAGTCGGTTTGAATGCTTTCTTTATCCAAACGAATGATTATCGACTTGATGTACAAACTGAACCATATTGCTACGGCAGCAGTTGAAACTGTTAAGCTGTTCATTAAATAGGATTTCATTGTGGAGCAAATTGTAAATTTCGGGGTTTGGGGAAACTGTGTGCTGCAATTTGACGACCCTTTTTTGTCTTTCCTTTATACTCTTTCCTTCTTGATTTTGATATCAAACAGCAGTTATACTGGAACAAAGAACAAAGGCAGTATAGCTAAATACCTCGACTTTAAAAATCGGTTTACTTGCGTAATTAGTAACTATACGTTTGAGATGAAAGTTTCCTGAGCCTAAAGACTTTTAAAAGTAGGCCAAGCTCGCAAGTTTCATGAGAGGACTCGCGTCTTGCGTCTTGTGACAATTTTGAAAAATAAACTAGTCTCTATAAAGGTTTAAGGAAATCCAGCTAACGACGAGTTAGGTTTATTGCACGCGTCTTAAGGGAATTGATACAGAGCTGTAATAATCTGGAAAGACAGACTAATATAGCCTAACGTAATCTTTGCACCGCATGTTGGAAACAAAGAAGCCCATTCCTTGAAAGGGGCTTAATTAAAAGGGCTAATTATTTTGCTCTTAATTTAGAGACAGTAACTCATTCTTCTCCGTTTTCTTTCTTTTTTTTATTTGTAGTTCTAGTCTTGCGAGAAAAATTAACGTTATAATAGCTCATTACTTGCTATATAAAGTTATGCATGGGTTGCAAGAGAGAACACTCGGCTGGCATTGAAGATAATCGCACATTTTCAGAGGAGCTTAAAGACAGTTTTGTTAATGAGTGATGGTTAAAAAGGGATTTTTAACTTGGGAGAAGTGTTTTGGCGGAGGGAGTGGGCAAGAAACGTTAAACATGAATTGTCAGGCCACTGTAAATATTATAATCAAAATGATTAAATATATGGATCGGCGGCAACGTTAACCTGGCGCACCATTCTTTATTATTCATATTGGCGCGGTTAAAATGATGAAACGCGAAATGGGTTGAAAATTTGTCTTTTCTCCCGCTACATTGTTCAAAGCTATTAACATGTGCTGGGTATGGTACGCGGTCTTGTGGCTTGTCGTTGGCCACAACTTTGTCAATGGTCTTGCTTGGGGCTATGCGTTCAGTCTTCTTTTTCGCTCTCTTTTTCTCTCGCGCACGGCGGTTCTGGAACCAAATCTTTATCCGGTGTTCTGGAAGCTTTAACATGGCTGATAGTTGTGTAACTTGGGCTGATGACACGTACTGTGTCTCCTCGTAACTTTTCTCTAACTTCATCAGTTGCTCCGTTGAGAAAGGAACTCTTGGAGTGCCACTTATCCTCCGTCTATTCACCATTTTTCGATTCCTTGACCCTGAGAGAAATTTGTAAACATTTCGTCTTGACCCTTTCTCTTTAATGCCTGATTCGTTACAAAACGGTGATATTCTATTATCTTGAACTAAATTTTGCCAGTTATTTCAACAAAACTCGTGTGTGCCCTTTGCTTCCTTCTCTAGCACTCGCTTATCTCATCAGACTTTTCATCCAACATCAAACCAGAACTGGTGCTATGTCCAAAGCTAGATTAAATTGCGACTCATCTCTAAAACGTCAAGAAAGGACTGAAATGGGTAACGGTCAACCACTCTGCCCCTTATGCCATGCAAACCTCAAAAACAATTTTTGTTCTCGCTGAAGTTAAACAAGGTGCTAAACAACTAACGTTTCTCAGTTCATTTGCAGTCCTTAAAGAATCACCCGTCTTAAAGGTTAATACATTTAGCAACTTTACTTACTTGGGATTTTGGGTGGACAGTAACGTGTATAGGCGAGCCAAGGTAGACTGTTGTACACGGAATTTTTAAGTTGGTCTCCTTTTTTCGGAGTTTCTGAGTCCTGAGCACCGCTGGCAGTCTGTTCTGGCTTAAAGCAGCCATTTGCAGGTCTTTCGACTTTGAGGATATTAGCAATAGAGAAGCTAAGCTCACTTTCAGCTCCGTTGTTATGCATGGTTCGGTTCGTTTAAGCCTTGGCGATGTTTTGTGTCGTTTTAGGTATGAAAACGTTGTTTACTCCATAATAAGAATAAAGGAGCTTTTGTTGAGCAGTTTCAAAAGCTTGAAGAATGTGATTTACTAATGTATATTTACTCTAAGTACAACTTTTGACAAGCTTTCATTACAATCAGATGAGCGTGTGGATTTAGGTATAATGTAGTTATAATCCGCCGTAGCGCCCTGATATCGCGCAGACGTGATTCATTGTAACTTCAAAGAAACCTCTGTGATCTGCGTTGTTTTTCGTTTATGAAGGAGACGTGCTTCGTTAATGGAAACTAAGTTTAGCGTAAGGTTTTTAGCCTCATCACTTGATCTTGTTTACTAAGTCGGCCTTTCACAAAGTTCGGTGTTACTGTCAAAGGCAAAGCACAAGAGCATATCCATTAGAGCAGACGGTAGCCGCGGAGTAAACATACATGATTGGCGTTCTTTTGATTTGGGTCTTCGTAAAAGCTGCCGACGTAACGTGATCCCCCTTTATACACGCGATGGAACTCTTTCACTGTCTTCCTGGTTTAACAGTTAATCCCTGCCATAAAGGTATAAATTTGACAGTTTTGATTCTTCTTAATGCCTTTATTATGCTCCTTGTTTAACCATTTTCAAGTGATTATTCAATACCTGCTTGAATCAGTGTCGAACCATTTAATTCCTCGTTAATGCGCTCATACAAGTAACCAGTCGTAAAAACCTTTGTTTCAGGGTTGAGGACAGGGTAAGAGGGTGGTTTCGGGAATTGAAAAGTTGCATACTATTGCCTTCTGCCCTGAAACGAGAGGGTTTTTTAAATTGCGGGTTTCATAGGCCTACGAAAAAGAAAAGAAAAAAGCAAGCAAAACTCAAATTTCGTGAAATAAATAGTACCATTCCAAACAGGATTTTGTCCACAGATTTTTATGATGACAATCATACCATACCCTGATCTACTTTTATGCTATGTTTAATTTTCTGATATATAATTTCATACTTAGTGCTGTCTGCAAGCCTCTAAATCGTGTACTAAGTAATTAAACTTGAACTACAGTACAGTTGCTTGGATTTTAGCATATTTACGAGTTTAGAGTTTATATTTTGTTATATTTAGTACTGCTGGGAACCAATATGCGTGCCATCTTCGCTAATATTCAAATCCCATAAACCCAAACGAAAGAGGCCAATAAGAACTGCTAAAGTGGAAAAATTGCGAAAACTCACAAATTTGTTTGTTGCCTTGCGAATTCTACAACTTTGGCAAAGCCATCATGCACATTTTTCGAAAGTATGTCTAATCTTGTTTACATGCCGAAGAGTCCAATTGAGTGAGTTTAAAATGAATGTTCAGTTGGTTCCTGGTTTGAAAAAGGTGTTTAAAGTAAAAACAGCTGTTCGTCAGTGGAACAATGCTAAACAGTGTAGATAACCAGAAATGCATACACAAGTAGTAGTGATACGTGCTTTGGATCAAAACTGCTGAGACCTGCTGTGTTTACGATGCAAGGTTCTTCCTCTGCAAAGACAAATGAAGCAGTATTACACGCAGGCAATACAAAAACACCGTCAAAAGACATTTATTTATTATGTGTTTCATTCGTAGATCTATTAGCTCTTTTCTCCGACTAGTAAAACGAATGCTTTCAGCAGCTCGTAAATCTGATTTTCTATGACTTGAAATCCAGGTGAATAGTGGTAAATCTCGAGGTCTATAACTAGCACTATGCACTGACCCTGATGGATACTTTACTTTTTTAGTTTATTCTTCTTTTTAGCTCTTTTTGACAAACCTGTTTGCAGGTATAGCGTTTTATTGTCAGACATTCCATTGGCGTATCCGGAGCAC
>CALNXI010000304.1:207452-308280 GCA_942486025.1 Porites evermanni
CACAAAACATTTTTGGAGTTCTTGGGGCTATAACTTTCTTTCCTTTAAGGGCATGACACTGAAATTAATACAGGCAACAATACTTCACTCCAGGAAAATTTTGGAATAGGCGTTTTGTTGGTAGAGAGTCACGTGACCCTCTAGTGGCCAATTAAAAAATCAAAATTCCCAAAGACTTCTCCTCCAAGAGAATTAAACCTGAAAGTGTGATACTTTGCACAAATATAGTGCACATAAAATTAAAGAACTTGTCCGATTTGGAATCTCAAATTTCATTTTTGTGACGTCACAACTGATGACGTCACAAAATGGACTTTTTGGTCATGCGCAGTACTAACCCAAAAAATGTAGAATTTGAAAGAAAAACTTAAGACAAATAGAAAGTGAAAGTCTCAACTCATTATCTTCTATAGTTTAAGAGATATTTGTGACATTCCACGCATATTTTTAAACAAACTGTGGACACATTTTGTGGCCGATTTTTAGCACTTTTTTTCCCAGCGTGTTTGTCGTTGTATATCACTCACTTGTTATCGCAGAACATAAATTTATAGGCTTAAAAAGTAGATCAATATTTTGATTAAGTATATAGCTGATTCAATGACGGTTTCTTTGGACATTAACAATTTCGCGCTGGGAAGCTATTGTTTGGTGTTACCTCACGCTACGCATTGTAGTGAGTTTCATTTGCCCAAGTTCCCAATGACCCCCAATTACCCATGACTAATTGCCAACCTTTCAAGCTGGAACAATATGGCTTAAGTTTAGAGCGTAATGAAGCTCGTCTGTTTTCATTATGATAGAAGGTTGGCAATGTCCTGGGCGTATTTGTTTTCCCATTTCGGACCACGTGATGTTATTCCAGAGTGGTCATGGATTGTGATACTTTTAAATAAAATTATCCCTTAAAAGTTGTCACTTTAAGAAGTAAACGGTACATCAAGACTCAAGACTGTGTATATAGTTCCTGTGAGAGATACCCTTAAATGGTGCCTTCGAGGAAGACTAAATGACGGTTCGAAAGCATATTTTTCTGATTGAACTTACCATATGTTTCGTTTGTGTGGTGAATCAGTCCCTGTGGCCCACAGGAAAAAGCAACATGGCCGCTGTTCGGCACTCGACTGCTAGAAGCTAAAAAGATTATTCATCAAATGTAGACGTAAACCTAGTTAATGGACTATGTTGACTATGACACGAGTTCCTCCCTAGGTTATCGCCCATGCAGCCGATGTTTTGCAGAGGACATCAGCGACTCGCTTAGATTATTTCCACCTGTCTCTTTATTTCTATCGTTCGACTTTATCCGTGTGGTAGATGTATAGGATGAAATGTCTTGTTTTAAAATATTTTCTTTAAAATATTTAACATTGATTGAACAGTTTAATTGTTCATAGTAGCGGTTGTTGATATCAAGTCAGCAGATCTAGAGCAACACTCCTCTTGGTTTCAGACTATTCCCTGCCAACCTGGATTTATAAAATGATGCCTTTCAGCTAGCCGCATAGTGTTAAAGGACCTTATGCTTCATCAGTCATTCTCTGCTAAGATTTGGGCAGCTGGAGAGATACTGTACTGATTGTTAAGGAGTTTACGAAGTGTCGACTTAACGACAGGGACATCGTATATGCGATAAGATTGGTTACATATACTCACCATTTGCAGAAACTGTTACACTTGCAAAGTAAACTAATAGTGTCTTAAAAGCTAAGATTTGTATTGGTCTCATTTTGCAACGAGCCAAAAACGGATAGATCTCACATGAATTTCCTTGTCTTTCGAAGTGACTCGACTTTGCAAACAGGAAGTATTTAAACGAAAGTGATACTGCTAAATTTAGGTATCTTACTTACTAAAAGTCTGTATTTGCATGATAAAAAACTTGCGGTATTGATGCTTATTATTCCATGTGGTGCAAGGAAAATAAGAGTCCCCCAGAAGTAACCCTTTAACCCCTGAGAGTGACTAGCTTACCCGCGGGGGACTCCCATATGAAAGGGGCGGGATGCTGGTCGTCTCGCTTAGGCGTGTAAATTTCTGATTTTGGTCTCACTTAGGGCGTTCTGGGCAAAACATCGTTATATTTAGCCGTAAAGGTCTCTTTCAAAATTTCCGACGAGCATCCCCGGCCCTTTCATGTGGGAGTCTCCCCGGGTCAGCTTACAATTTCTCTTTAAATTATAACTTCTCAATCAAACATAATAGACATGAGAATTAAGGAAATGATTGCTAAACAAATCCTCCCCATTACCACGAAGGGAAAGGTCTGGCAAACAGGGGGCAGAATGTGGATGCTGATATAGAACGTAGGAGAATCAAGCGCAATTGTCTTTATTTAAGTAGTGATCCGGTCAGGGATACGTTCGCTTTTAACAGTTGAAACTACATCTGTCTTGATGATAACCAGAATAATTTCAGAGCCGGATTTATTGAGGAAGTAAATTCCTGATGTGGGTAAACAAATAAGCCATCTGTAGAGTAAAGGGGTATAACGTCACAAAAATTCAAATTGGTGAAATTATTGATTGGCATATCCAGAAGAAACAAGGAAAATACTCCCTTGCGAAAAATAAACCCGTTAGTGTAATTTTTTAGTAGTCTTTAGGGAATGTTACTACCGTTACGCACTGACGACTCCAGATAAATCTGTCTAAAATAGGCCTGGGTCATTACCGTTTTGATCGCTGATTTTTGGTAAAAGGGTACGTACTTTTCATCTTTTTCTCTTGGATTTACCAACCAATGCCATTATTTCATTTTTTAGTTTCTGTGATGTCATCGCTGTTTTGCTTTTTTACTTCCTCTTATACAAAAGTACTTTGCGATTTCAAAATATGTAATATACTCCCCATCCGTTTCGTTTTATTTTACCGGAACTGTTAAAGTAGTGCTTGATCATGATTTGAATGAACTTAATAAGTGCTTTAACGACCAGTGGAAAGTACACAGGAAGAAAGAGGATCCCAACTTTACCGAAGTGACTTTCCGTTTCATGAACACAAGGAACCTTTAGATTGAACTACGAATACTGACGAGAGAGACTGAGTACAACCTCGTCCCTAGGGCTTTCTCCCATAGAAAATAGAGAAGAGAAGTCGTTCCGTCACGTGGCCACAGTACCGAAATGTCTGGATCTTTATTTATTTATTTAGCTTCGCCTAACTAGAATACAGTCTTTGTACATGAATACATAAAAATATTAGGTAGGGAGACCACTACAGCCTAACCAATTACAGTGGATCCCTCTCAACAAACCGTGGTGCATTTGGCAGAACAAAAGTGAAAAATTGACATGACTATCCTGTGCATGATTGCACTCAGGAAGAAAACAGTAGCCCATACTTTTCTCTCATCGTTCGACAGTTCAAATAGTCCTCCCAGAAATTTTGCTACCGTGGTACCGTGGTAACGTACACTTCTCCTCTCTGTGGGAGAGACCTTGACCCACTCAAAAAGGCCATGATTGACCTCCGAAAGTCGTGGAAGTGCCTTTGTGATTTGTGAAGGAGAACGTCGCGCTATAGTGAATCAAAATTGAACTTCGGATTGAAATTATTCACCATAATGTGCAAGCTCTGGTCATCACTAAGAGCTTCTCTCGTCACACAGTTCCCAAGATTATAATTTAACAATTTTCATAGAGATTTAGACCCTGTTTACAAGGAATTTTTGGATCAATTTAGGTTTCTTGGTAATTGTTCACCTACCCTTCCCCTAAGATTACATTACACCTACTTCTCATTTAGGGCAAATTGACGGCTTACTGGAGGGGTAGGTGGGCAGTTTCCCCAAAACCTAAATTGATCGGAATTTTTACACGGAACCTGTTTCTGATCACCTTAAAAATTTGCATTTGCACACTTTTCCGCTCAAAAACGTGCGTTTCGCGGGTCCTGTATAAACAATAGGCGGATCCGTGGACGTTTTGGTCCGTTCAAAAATTTGTCCGGCCCTTGTAAACGGGGTCTAAGAGTTGACAAGACAAGAATTAGTGCAAAAACGCCACCCACTTTATTGGTGAATCAATTCAATTCAACTTGAAATATGTTTCTTAACTTGTGACCCTGAAGATGTAGACGAACTGATAGTTTAGATGTTGAACAAAATGTTGATCTTAAAACAGTTCCACTCATAGATGATTAGATCCTTTATTAGGACCCAGTCCTTCTTTTTTGTAAGTTGGTCGTTGCTTCAAAAATTGAATTTGACAGTTTAGAGCATGGACGAAACCTTGTTGTCTCAGTTGAGGAATGCTCTAGTTTTCCACACGGATTGATTTACCACACAAACGAAACACTCGGTAAGTTAAAATTGAAGATAAGTCATGTTGTATGGATTGAGAATACCATTGTTTTACTCGTAGCATGAATAATTTTACGATTTCTTCCTAAAGCAGACGACGACACCGTTAAGTTTCAACGCCGCTAGGAATTTAGGTTATTCTAACAATCTCCCAGCTATTAGCGGAGCTCCACGCGAGCGGAGGTCTATGTGCTCCTGGTTACCTATATCTATCCTTCCGAGAGATTTTGGTAGTCACGTGACCATACGTCCCCCCTAGTGTGGGACCCTGCACCCTGATATTGCTTATCCACGTTGTGGGTCAATATTGACAGCTGTCAAAACAAACGTATCCGCTGACCAGTATTACCTGACCGTAGAGCGGGCTCACATGTCGACCCATCGAGGTTTGGTGTTCTTTTTGTTTACCTCTGACATGTTTCCAGTTTTTAACGCTAACTGATCGCAGGCTCAACTGTAATTGGATTTCTTTATTGCACAGTTTTTTCATTAGCGGTATAAAGCTTCGCCTTCAGCCCCGACTAAAGCTATCTTATGATATGACGATATAAAAAAAGGTCATACGCAGATGTCCGTCATCGAGGACTTAGATTTTTTTCCACGTCTCACGCTCGCGCTCGTGAAATGATAAACATTTTTTTGTTCTCGTTTTTGATGATGTCAATTAACGCTTCGAGTACTTTTAAAGTAGACTTCTCCCGCCCGAGTGTCCTTGTAGCTATTGCCGGGTAGCTATTATGCTCTTAAACGTCTCACACGTCCCATTGTGTGAGTAAAATTACTTTTTTTTGCTAGGTATTCCATCAATTGTCTTTCATGGCCATCGCGCGATTGTTTCTCACTAAGCACAACTTCGTAAAAAACGTGGGAAGAATATAGTTGATAACGTTAATGTATAGAGATTGGTTTTGGTCATGTCTGTCGTTTGAAGCTTTAACGCCAAGCAGTTATATAGGATCTGCTTAATGTTCAAATATTTGCTTTGAGTTTCACTTTTTTAGCTCTACAATTCAACTGTTAGAAAAAAGGGTTTTGCGAAAAAAAAAACTTTTTTAGGCTAAAAAGTCATGAATTTGTATCAAGAAGTTTATTTAACCCAGTCAGAAGCCGAGAAAACTTCGTGTCACTTGAGTTGTAAATTACTACTTCCGGAATTTTTAAATGGACATCCTCCGGCTTGATAAGTTCTAGAATGTTTTTTTGAAGTGTCTGATTGTTCTTGTCTCTGCACTGTCCTTTGTCAGCTTTTTCTCTTATTGCTCTCAAACTCTCCTTCTGTTTTTAAAATGAATATATAGGAAATCTTAAATTAATTTTCAAGCCATAGTCCCCAATAAGGATTTCCTTTTCCTAAGGACAGATATTTCTTTCTGTCCTAAATAGGCCTAATTTCATTAGCAGCCCATTCTATGTAATGGAGAATTATACCTCAATGGTGTAAACAACTGGTACTGACTTCCGGCTTCACTGTGCTGTTTCATGGGTCAAGTGCGTGTATCAAGTGTAATCATTCGACTCCAGAAAGATACCTATGATTTATGCTGTCGATTCTTTTGCAAAGTTGGAATTGACCTTACTGGCGCGTGTTTGGGTCATGTTGAGTCGCCAGGACAGTTTTTGATAGCTAAAAACCTTTTCCATGGGCCTTTCCCTCGAATGATTGATAAACGCAAAAGATTCGACGGTAAAAAATGAAGAGAATCTATCTGTTTGTTCGTGGTACCTTTGAAGCTGTGAGGTACTTAAGTTAGAGTGTGAGATTAAGGTCAAGGTTTTCTAGCTCCCTGTTAACGGAACAATTTGACATTGTAATCTCCTGGCGGGCCTGAGGGTACGTCTGTTTTCAACACTATCCCCCGCAGGGGGATACTCCTAAGAATTCTTGGTAGGGGTGTGCAGCCCTGTTCTTCAAATCCTGACCCGATTTCAGACCAAAAAATGTAATTTTCCTCACCCGTTTTCAGACTAGACCTATAAAATCCGTACCCGTTTTCAGACCTGGGTTTTAGGCAGTAAATTACGTTATCATTACTTAGATTATAGCGCAAACAAAAAATTATTCAAATCAATTTCGAATTCGCATATTTCTCAATCTTTCTTACTCATATGGAATTGAATAAATACGTTCACACACTCCGTAGTTCCCTCGAAAACCATAGCCGATTGCAGACCAAAATGGGCAAAGTGTATACCCGTTTTCAGACCAAAGAGGCGCAAAAACCCTACCCGATGGGGCAGCACATACCAATATGGCTTATATAAGGGAGTACCCCCCCGGACACTATCCCAAAACGTCGTCAAGAGAAAAGGTTATGAGGCACTGATCTTCTATCAAATTCTCTCAATCACGTCCTAAGGAAATGTCTGGAGAATAGTCTGGAGAATTTGTACGCCCATATTAGGGCTTCCCTCTATATCAGTCTGAGTGGCACTCTCTAGTAGGTCGAAATTATCGTCATCCGTATCGTTCTTCAGCGAGTTATGAAGTGGCATCACTTCCTGTATTGCATGAAAGCTGCATGTCTTTTTAATGTGCATGGCGAAAGTTGAAGGACTTGTCCCACGTGATAATCATCATTGAACTCCCCATTCACTTAAGTTAATTAAAGTACATCAATTATTAATTTGTCTGTCAGGAAGGAGAAAGATTCCACGCATTTTCCTCTTCACAGTAATCTCTTAACAACAAGCAGATATTTTTTTGTACACAGGTGGTAATTTTTTCAAACTCGGACATTGTAGCCCCTCCTTTTATCTGTCTTCACCTGACTTAATCACGTTTGCACTTTGTTCTTTGACTCTCATCCAACAGTCACTCCTTCTGATATTCCTTTGTTCACGTTGGAGCCCTTTTATATCTCATTACCTTTCAACTCTCAAAAGGTCAACAAAAATAACAAATTTTGTCTAGCAAACGTGTGAAAAATATAAAGTGGAAAAAGGAAGCACTGCTTAATTGGCTTCATTTGATGCGCACACACCTGGCTATTTCGTCCTGGGGGCAAGAGAGGACAAAATTTATTTGCCGTCTTTTGCCACCTGGTACATCGACTCTTTCCAAATAACATAATAGCTGCCTGTTACTCACACAACGAGCTTATGTAAGTTCTCTCAGAAAATTTTGGTTTGTGTGGGTGGAGGGGTGTGGGGGTGTGGGGGGGGGGGGGGGGGGGGGTGACGCGTATCTTTAATGTCACTTTACGTTTCCTTAAATCTCACTTTCTTTCACGCCTAAATATGTGATCTTGTCCCCCCAATTTTACTTTTCAACCGCTACTATCAAGGACAAATTATGCAGAACTAACCCCAATAACAGACTGTGGTTCCAGAGAGCCCTAAACGTTACCCTATTGCAGAACCAAAATGGATCAAAAATCATACCCCAGCAGGGGCCCATCGTTATGGACTCCTGACCCAAAGTATGTGTTGTTCAAAGCAGTTATAGCTATAGAACAAGTCTGCGAGCCAACCCTGCCCACTTCCTCCCCTTTCTTTGAAACTGCCCACCTACCCCTCCCCCAAGCCAACATTAACACTTTTTTCTCACTTAGGGCAAAATGTTGGCTTAGGGAGGGGTAGGTGGGCAGTTTCCCAGAAACGTATAATGATCCCTTATTTCTTGTCTATGGCTTTGCCCAACATTTCGGGCTGATCGTCCCTATGGGAGTAAAGACACTTGGCAGTTCAAATTTTGGTAGTGTCAAGACATATTAAGAGGGAAAACGCTAGCTGGCTAGCAAGCTCTCTGGGGTGCTCCAGGGAGAAAAATGAGGGAGAGAGCCAGAGCTTGCTTGCAGGCTAGGTTCAGGAAAAAAAACCCACTTCCGGTTGAAGTACGTACGTCGCTAAATAACGATGCTTATAAGCTCCTCGGCTAAATAACTTGCATAAGGCGGAGGGGGGTAGGCATTTCGTAGACTTGTTCTAAAGCTGTAACTGCTTTGCATATCTTCAGCATAAGTGACCCTAGAGAGTGTAAGGATTACAATAAGTGTCAAGTTTTTGTTAAGTCTGGAGCGGAAGAAGATTTTGAATGAATGATATGTTATCAGCAATTAATGTTTTGGCCACTTTTTGAAGCTTGTCAGTTTTCAACTGAACTCTTGCACATTTCTAAGCCTTTAATTTTGACAGATCTCGACTTCCAGTTTAATTAAAACAATAAATTGATGCCCAATCTATCAGCTAGGCCTACTCTGATTCTTTCTCTAATTTCAACACGAATAAAATTGTCCACAGTCTAGATCAATATAAAGCGTTTGTACTCGATAACACGTGGAGCCTTCATGAAGTCGTGTGCATCTCGATTATTCGGCCTCGGTAAAAACCGTGCAGTACCAGGAATGTTAAGAGATAGTAACTACTGCATACGAACAACACTTGAGACAAGGTAAACAAGTGAATGAACAGTAGCTCCTGTGTTAGATAAACTGAGGAAGCAAAATTTCATCCCCATTTTCCTTGTCTTTAGCTTATCTGCTGGACGTGCAGTAACAGTTCAAGGGCCAGGGGTTGTTTGTGCATGCATGAGTATGACAGGAAGTTATCACGGGACGGATGGGCAGTTTCCAAACTTGAGGAGAAGGAGGAAACTTCGATTATGAACTGAGGTAACTAGTGAAAAGGGTTGATGTATATGCATACCACACTATGATTTTAATTGGAACAGATCTTATAATAGGGAGTTATCCTTGTTTTAAACTGAATTTTTTTAATCGGGACAGTATTAAGTCAACCGAGAGTGTGTAAGATCTTCCTATTCGCAAAGAACTATAGTCTATACTCCTTACTGTATTAGACAACACAGAAAACGAGTCTGCCTTATAAATTAGCTTTCTTTTCAATGAAATACATGGTTTCGTGATATATTTCCCAACTATACTGACTTTACAAGTGGTATGTACATTCTTAACATACTAATCTGCTTTTGTCTAGATACGACAATGTAATCAAGACCTTGGTTATTGACAAATGTCGTTTGCACAAGAAAAAATATATTCGATTGTAAGGACTTTAATGCATTTGCTACCGAAAGGCATGTAAGGACTCTAAGCGGATTATTTTTGATGCAGTTTGTGCAATGCTAAGTTAAGTAGTTAAGTTATAAGCTAAACAAAAAATCTTCAGTCGTCAAAGACTTGTAAAATTTTCAAATCAGTTAAATTGCAAACTCCTTTAGTTTAAACGTAGTTTTCAATTCTTGATCAAAGACGCGAGAATGAGAAATTATTAATGACTTCTCTGTCAATAGCTTTTTGTGCAGTCAAAGTTGCCTGACGCTGTTTATGATATGGTGTAAAATACAACGTAGTAATCTGAATCTTACTTTGGATGAAATACTCAAAAGTGTCTAAGCCCGATCAAAGTCTAGATTTACTGTGGTACTGTTTACTTTCCTGTACAAGGTGGCTCCATTAAAAGGAATAGTGTCTGAGCATGGACTCATCAAGTATGATCGTCCAGATGAATCACAGGTGAATCAAAACTGATCGAGCTATCGAACAATATTTTCTTTTGGTGCTGTTTGTTAGGTTACACAAGGCGGTTCTAACTTTTGAGTCTGTGAGTGAAAGACTGAAGTGTTTAAATGAAAGTTACTGAAGAGTACTTTTCTGTGGTACTGTTTTATTATGCTGCACAAGGTAGTTCTAACTTTTGAGTCTGTAGATGAAATCCTCAAGTGAGTACTTTCCTGTGGTGCTGTTTAATGTGCTTGTACAAGGTAGTTCTAACTTTGGAGTGTGCATGTGAATGAAATCCGCAAGTGTTAGCATTCAGGAACTCAACGGTACTTTGGTGCTGTTTGTTATGCTGTACGATGTATCCAAATATAAGATACGGTATGGCCGGTTCAGTTTCCTATACACATCTCAGTGGGCGCTTAAACTTTCGAGTGTGTGGATTGAAATCCTAAACTGAAAAGTCAGTCTCTCCAAGAGAGAACCATATGGTTCTTTTCATAGTAGTTTTCTTAAAGAGTTCGCTTTGCTTAAAAACAGTTGTTACTTGTTATCAATACTTGCTTCAGCAACCTACTATACCTCACGCTTCAAATTGAACTTAATCTCTCCGATCATTTTGCCCGACAGAGGCGATTTTTGTAAATGCCTTTTGAACGTGAAAAGGAAGAATGAATAAAGAACTCCGTGACATAGAGGAGCAGCTTCGATTTCTTTAATGTTGATGAACCAGCTTGGAAGTTTTGTGACCAACCAGCGGAGTTCAGTTGAATTTATTCTATTTCAGCTATACTTACTTTATTATACTTGTTATTTACTTTTATATATTTTGTCAAATCGCTAAGAAAGTTAATCAGCCGTATTACAATGGCAGTCAATCAGCTCGACTAATGTTCAAGACGAAATAACTGTAAACAGTTTCATTCTTGTTGTTCTTTGGCTTGCTGATGATGAAGCAATAACAACTAGTTCATAGGTTCTCATAAACGATAATATTCCAGATGGGTGAAAGTGTCTTTCAGAGGCAATTTCAGTCAAAAAAGTATCCAGATGCTTTTATTCAGGAGCCGCCGGGTTTTGAATAGTCGGCAACGGCTCCTACAGTCCTAGGCGCTGAACCGAGGGTTTACATGAAAAACGTGCAGGCCAGTGCTCATCATTGAAAACGTTTAACGATTACAATCTACTCTTACTTACATAAAAAGGTTAAAGACGTAGTGCTCTCGATTAACTCTGCTCTGACTTGAGTAGTCATTACTGGTGAAACAGTATCTGACTGGTGCTCCAGCATGTAAAGGTTCCATGAGAGAGTAAAAATTCTTCTCGATCGCTTTTTCCATCTTTGTTTAGTTTTCAGACCTCAATTTGCGAACTCTTACTATGATGATAAGGATAGTAGATAAACAGCGATACTACTGACTAAGTAGTCAAAATTCCAGACGACGAAATTCGTCCTCGCAGTGTTTTGCAGTTTTCTGAATCTTCTTTGCGGTGAATCAGTTGCAACGCTTAGCGTCAAAACATATCGCACGAAAACCCATCAAGAGAATCGGCCAACGTATGTTTTAGTTCAATACGTATTCTTACTGGACGAAGCCGATTACATTGTAATCGTCTTGGAATCAAATGGCGGTGTTATTCTGATAGTTCTTACATTTTTTGAAACGGATAATACTTGCTGTGTGAAAGGGCAGCCTGATAGATTTTTATACTTTTATTGTATATAATGCTTTATATTACTTTTCGCTGTCAAAGCAGTCATAGAGGTCAGTCGATTTCTTACACAACCCCTCGATTAATAGAAAATTCTTTCACCGAAGTCTTGAGCTGGTTCAGTATGGCTGACAGAGATCGCAGATATTTTGAGCGATTTCTTTGAATATGTTGTTCACTCAGTTCCAAACTTGATAGGCTTCATCCGGTTTTACTTCGCCGGCTCCACACCAGCAATTCGGCTACAAAATATTGTCAACCAAAACTAGTAACTCAGAGACTTATTTATCTGAAGTGTGAAACTCGTCACGTAGGAGTAAAAGCGGCCAGAGCAAGGTCTTTCTTCAGATTCCTGTTTGGTGAAAAATGTAACTGTTTATATATTCACTTCGATTTTTCTCTTAGATATGTTAACGTTAAGAAATTTCTTAATAGGGGCAGTTTTGAGAAGTCATGTGAGGACTAACCCGAGAATTCTTGAGGAACTTACATCACTGAGTGCACGACGTCCATTCTTCAATTCCTGAACGTGTTGGCCCCTGCATTGAGTTGACATTCAAACTAGTGAAGTTTTGACCTTTTTATTGCAAGGCTTACATAGTATGAAAAAAAATGCATTATCCTTTTCGTAAGTGACAATAATTCAGTCATACTGTTTCCCACGCTGATGTTTTAGGCCGTCCGCGCATAGAACTCTAAGCTTCGTTTCTACGTTTCTACGTCGCCTCCTCGTGAACCCGGCAGCAATGAGATATTTAAAACGGTTTCATTTGGCTTTATTTTTGTGCTGTAAAAGGCGGTTCTAACACCAGATTACATTGGATTGATGCAGTCCTGAAGAGTCCTCCTAAGAGCAGTTTTTATGTACAGCCATATTGACCCAAACTTTCCAATCGTGTCGTTGATGATGCATACACGATGCTTTGATTTTCCAGTCTCGATGAAATACTCAATTTATAACTACACGATCACAAAATAGCTTATAAAGTATTACATTTTGTGAGGCTGTTCAGTATATCTTCACCATGAAGTGCGGTCCATAAACGTTCAGTGTATTGACACAGTTGAAAATATATCAATTCGTATTCATAAGACTGGGTGCTAATTTCAGTTAACCTACAACATGGACCGATTATTTTCCTTAAGTTAAGTAGAGTCAGTTTTGCAATTCTGGTAAAAGAATTAAGAACATAACTTGTCAAATTCCATGTTTGATATAACGGTACGGGATAAGGCATTAGAAACAACATGAACTCTCATCTGATGGTTTCATTTGCTTACTAATGAGCCACTGTAAGTTATCTGGCAACATGGAGGCAGTCAATCATTGCCTTCGTCGAGTGTCAGACATAAAAATTCAAGAAACAATCGTTTAGAATATTACCTTTTGCAAACTAATGAAAAACGTATCAGGTTCTCTGTGAAAGTAATACCAAAAGGTTTCATTTGAATGACCATAACACAGAATTAAATGATAAAGTTCCCGGGGGGCGGGGTGCTGCTAATGCGTATGTGCCGCTGGATGGGATCGCATTTTCACGACTTGATTGACTATAATGGGGTTGCATCAGTATGAGAGTTACTAGAATGATGGGGACGCACAGAGTTACTAGAATGGGGACGCACATTTTCGGTCTTTTCAGGCGGTCTGAAAATTCAGGTATGTAGGGATTGAAAAATAGAAAGATTTACACCACATTAAGTTTAACAAATTTGTCAGTTCATTTCAGGGTGACCTTGATAAAAGGCTTTATAAGGTAGATACATAAACAGAAAGTGACTAAGCTGGGATTGCGAAAATTAATTTTTTCCCAGAGTGGCTAAGATGGGGTCTATGATATGGTTACAGTAGACTATAATGGGGTACGGATTCTAAGAGACCAGCGGCACGTACCCAGCAAAAATTAACCCAAGTACCCCCTCCCGCCGAGTCGGATCTGCGCTACAGCTTTTTCCATAAACGACTGAGAGACTGAAAAGGTGTAGCGTCTTAAAAATCGACTGTGGTTTTTAAATTCATTATTCTACAAACTCCACTTTATTGCCTTGAGCTTTCTGTTCATGGATTACCCGGATGCGCTTAGAACAGTAACAGGCGAAATGGTGTACATGCTGTAAGAGGCTTTATGTCGAGCCAGTTTTGTCTTTACTTGTTTCAAAATGTAGCAAGGATAGTGCAGCGGTCCTTCTGATACGAACTCGCTCAATTTTAAACATACGTTTCTTCTTGTTGGTATGAAGACAAGCACTTTACTTTACAAATGTATATCAACGCAACCTAATGGCAAAAAGCAAAGTTTACAGTATCGGTCATCGGTCAATATTAAAGCTGATTTGAACGGTCAAGTTCCAGACTGTTTAGCGGACGCATAAATCTTGGACCGCACTATCAGCGCTTTACTACGATAGAACACTTCAGGGAAAACTTTATTCACACAAACTACCCACTAGACACAAAAAAAACGTCACCGCCAAGAACTGTTGAACGAAAGGTCCTATTGATTGATCAAGTTTTGGTTGAATCCACTCCGACTTAAAAAATAGAACCCGTATTTTAAGATTTACTTCAGAATCGCGTTGACTCTAATAGTGCTATGATAAGTAGAAATATTTACACTCGTTCACTAGTCCGATTTGCTTGCTCACATACTATCCAAAGAACTCAGTGACCCAGTCATATAGACATAAAACATCGAAAACATATGAAACTGTACGAAGCCTTGTAGACGGATCCCTCCCTCGTGACACCTCTAAAGTAATACTTTCAGAGGTACATACTGGTTGACAGTTTTATTTACTCAGCAAACTAGAGTTCTATTGCCAGCGTTATTCCTAGAAGGTTTAGAGGCACTCAGTAGAGTCAGGGGGTAAATGATCTTCACAATCCTGTTAGATGGACTTATACAAACCGAAAGACTGAAATCCTAAAGTATACCTATTCCTACGTTTTTTGTGGTAATTTCTTGTGGCACTGTTTGTTTTTTAGCAGTTTGCAAATAAAATCTGGTATATTTTATTCTTAAAAAATTTCATCCTTTGTATTGACGGAGACAATCCAGTAAAAACCATGAACAGCCAACAGAATTAAGCATCACACAGTTAATTTTTTCGCATGTACGTTGCGGACATTTTATTCGCATAGATTTCTCAGTACAACTGTTTTTAAAATACAGATAATATATTGTACTTTTATTGTTAATTTTGTTGGGAACTCTAAGGCAATATTACCTGCATGCAAATATATGTACAAGATCCGGTGTTTACTCGCAGCTACGTATCCTGTGTTAACCCTTCCATTCCTGATAGTGGCCAAAGGTGAATACTACAAAAAATTCAAAATTTATTTCTATAAATTCCCAAGATTTATATATTACTAGGCAAAAGTTCTGCTAAAGAGGTTTCATTTGATTGGTAACATCACAGGATTTCGTCCCGTGATACAAAAGTTAGAACATGACCACAACTCAGTCTAGGAGGGAAAGGGTTTGTGTGCCTGCTTGGACCAGCTTTACTTCATTCTCAGCTACACTTCAGCCTTATCATATGTTTTCAAAAGAAAGTATTTGGGCATTGTGAAACGTTCTGATGCCCGATTAGCAGAAAAATTGTCTCTTACGAGTATAATTTTTCAGAGATTTCAATGGTATCTGTACTCTTTGAGCAGATGAGTTTTAGGAACGTGACTGAAACCATTTACTAGAAGAATTATTGCGTATACCAGTGTCATAAACATTGTTAGAGCTTCCCTAAGTAAAGAATTAACCCGCAGTGCACATTTCTGTTTGACACATTCTGAGGAAAACGCGCGACCTAAATAGAACCTTGCAGAACATCTTAAGGGTAACCGAGACTTAAAACTATTGATTTAACCTACATTGGAAATCTGGGGAAAAATTAACCAGTCAAATAAGAATGTCATATGAGTACTTCGATGAATTCCTCCTGAAAAGTGATAAATTATTCATAACAGTATTTGTACAGGTTTTCACGGTTTTATAAACTTCCCAACTCTCTGTGGTTAACCGAAGTTCCTCCATTCTTCCTTTTTGAATGACGAAATCGTGTCAAGTTTACTCGCAAGCACGAACCAAGCAAAGAGCTTTCGCTTTTTCTCACAGCAACCAACCAACACTTTTTGACTAAAGATGCTGGAAGTTAAAGATACGTATTACTGAAATAAAGAATGATGCATCGAACACACCCTGTTTTACACGTAAAAAGCAATTGTTAAGCAGAGCAGGTAACCACTTTTTGAAAAAAAAACTACTTCACTTTTTCTATTGGAAAAGCTTTCTAATACTTCAACCACACTGGAAAGCTAGACATTTATGTTAATGATTTTTCTATGGTGAATTTTCTATGCCTTGAACGCTGCCAAGGTATCTAACTACTAACTTGGCAACAATCATTCTACTCTACGTAATTCTATTCGGAAGACGAATAATATGAATTAACATACTGTTATATTCAGTTTTTAGAAAAGGAATTGCAATATGAAAGAAAAGAGAATTTTCTCTTGACTTCATTTAATGTTCTAATACAACACGAACACCGCCACTTTTGAACAACAAAATTGATGGAATTTACATTTCAAACTCGTGTATTTGTATAGTTCACTTCTGATAAAATTTAAATTAAGATGATTGTGGTACTGTACAGGGTTTTTTTAAAATACAAAACTGCAGGTAGTGCACCTAAAATGGGAAAACCACTTTGTGGAAATCTGCACAATAATGGACAGACTTTAAAGAGACTCTGCTCTTAGCCTGGTCTATGGTCTGTCACCTCTAACAGCTTGAACAAAGCTGCAGTCATTCAATTGCGAAATGTATTCTCAAAAGTACTTCTGAGGAGATTTTTCTACCACTTACAATACGAATAAGCTTGCATGCAAGAAGAGTTCATCGATGAAATAGGCGCCGTGTATGAGTAGGAATTGCCGTAAGAGTTTGTGTAGTCATAAGACGACGGGTACTGATTTGTGAAGCAGTTCCCCACTCCATTGCTAAAGTCGTTTGAATAACATGGCTGACCTTCTCGGATTAACACTGGCACCGGTACAGTCCTAGGGTAAAGTGAATGGGAGTCCTTAAACTCTCCAGCTTCAGTAGCTTGCTTCTTTTGTTTATATCGGTGATTCTGGAACCAAATTTTCACTTGCGTAGGAGTTAGGTTTATCATTCGGCCCAGTTGTTCCCTCTCAGGAGCCGAAAGGTATCTTTGATATCTAAACCTTCTTTCCAACTCGTAGATTTGTTGTTTGGTGAACAAAACGCGACGTTTCCTCTTCTTAGGAGCTTCACTGGAATCGTCTTTGTTGACTTTTGTTTCTTGCTTCTCCATGTCACCTCCCAAGCATTCTTCGCTCAACTCAGGATATGATTGAGGACCTAATCAAGCAAAAGCGGGTAGAGGCTTTTGATGAGACTCGATAACACCGATTAAGAGGTGATTTAGTTTTAAACTACTAGCAACGCGGAACTATTATCAGGGACTTCAATGACTTACAGGTTTCTATTCGTAATTTTAGGTAAGCTGTCCTGAAAATGCGCGATTAAAATGGACGCAAAAACTCCATCTAACTCACCCTGCATACGTACGTCAAAGAAACTAAAACGGAAATTGCAAAACACAAGTACTGTTTGTTTTCAGAGTTATTTCGCAAAATTATTCGCCAAATGCAACTTTCTGCTTTTATGTAAGAAGGGTATTTAAATATTGAGAAACTGCTCTTTAGCTTTCTTTCAGTGCATTTCTGCACAGATGACGCTTCAATGAAAGATGTCATTTCAGGTTTCAAGTCACGGAACTTTGACCACGAGCTTGTGAGCGGTTTTCTATAACTATAGAAACAAGCAATCGTCCTTCTAGGTAAAGAGTGGTGAGGCAGAAAATCCTGCAAGAATTTGAAAAGAGTACTTTAACTCACAGAGTTTAACATACCCGAAGAGCTGTCTTGGCTTTTGGCGGAAGGTGGCATCGCTGTTATTATGCAATTAGATCCTTTTGGCCGTTCGGGGGAGAGATTAGCACCTTGACAAATATTAGGAACTCTTGTAGTTGTGTTGGAGCAGCTTTGGAGACACGATTCCGGAAGACTTAGGATGTTCTTTACAGAAAAAGAAGACATTACGAGTCCCAACGGAGGGTGCTCAAGATGGCTTCTGGCCTGTTGTCTGTACACAGATCAAAGGGTAGGCAAGAATGTGTGGGATGGTTAATGAGCAAGCTTGAGACACGTCATGTATGACTCGCCTGAATTGACATAGAACACATGTTATTATTCACTGTTTGAGGAGAATTTATTTAGGGTGATAAAAAGATGTCACCTCTCTGACATGCACGTTAATTAAAATGATAGCTATTGAAAATCTTTGAACAAAGCAAAAGACTTTATAAGACCAAAAACGCTTCATTTTTCTTTTCACTGCTGACTTCTGATCATTCGTTAACAGCGTATCCAAATTAATTCCCTAATCCCATTTTGAGAGCTGTCAATCGCCTGTTCGTTTGTTTTCCATGGTGTAATTGAACGATCTCTGACCACTTCCCTTTCTCTCATGTCTTCTGAGCATCACGCCTCTCAAAACATTGAATTAACTCTGTAAAGGGGGGCGGGAAATTCATTGTTCGTTGGTGGAGCCTTGGAATTGTTTATTAAATAAAGTTAACTGGATTAGCACTTGAGCAATTAACCGTTTAGAAATCGATTTCTCTGTTCTCATGAACTGAAACAAGTGATCCCCTCTGGAACAACAAAGTTTAAAGCAATAAAGCGTTTCATACTGCATACAGCCTCCCTACATCATGGCGGGAAATATCTGTGAATTGTAAAGGATCATTGATTTTGAATTGCTAATAACAGAACAGGACAACCCTGACAACTTTGTCTTTCTGAAAGAAACCTCAGAGCTGAGATTGATTGATAGATGTTGTTTTTGCTGAAATTAAAATATATTCTTTTGTCTAGCTCGACAGGGGAAACTTCCAAATCGCTGCTGTCACAACAAAAGTCGTAGAGAAATCACTTTTCATCGTAATGGAAAACACGTAGTCTTAAAATTAAAACAGGAAACGAAAAAAATCATATCTTGAAAGCTTTAAAAGATTTCTTATTCCTTAATTCCTTGCCATTAGTTGATGACAGCTAGTTCATCTTAGGAAATCTCGAAATGTTTTGATTCAGACTCTATATCTCGACGAGATACATTAATTCTTTTAAATCGTCTCTTTATAACATTAATTCAGAATTTATTTTTACAGAAATTTGCACGCAACATTACAAGGCTTACCGCACCACTTCAATCGATAACGCATAAGCTTTATAATATCGGCAATATTCACAAGTTTTCTTGCTTTAATCAAATGGCGGATTCCCTTCCACCCGCCACTAAGTTGATTGCTATTTAATGAACTTTGGGGGTGGTCTTTCCATCAACAACTCTCGAAAGCTTTTGACAATCGACTGGAAATGTTTCACTCTTTTAAATGTTTAAGGGCCATAGGTACTCCGCTCACAAGAATGACTGACAGTGATTAAAACTATAACTGAATAGCTTTGGGCTTCCTTGCCATTGACAAAGCCACTGAATCTTTTTTTTCAGAGTCCACAGCGTAGCGAGCTCAGGGTGATCCAATGCACAGGAAACAGCTTTGTTGACCTCAACAAACACACATCCTTGCAATGCTACTGGTGAACGAAAATGTTTTAAATACCTGTTTTTTGGGATTACGGTCAGAAATGACAGACGTCCATTGACCCTAAACAGCTCAAGAAGTACACTTGGTTTTGTCGTGGTTTCTTTACAATGATTTTATCACATACTAATAAACCACTCAGCAAAAAAAATCTTTGAAACTTCTAAACAAGGGTGTACTTAACCTGATACATCTGTTACGTTATTCTCTTTTCCAAAAGCTTGTCGAGACACGCGAGGCTTACTCAAATGTTTCATTGTTTTCATTACCTCGTCCTTCGCTGTTAATCTAAATCTCAGTTTCAACTTCAAGGGTCAAAGGACAACTTTTTGGCGTCATATGCTATCCTTTCTGACAAGTGGTGCATATTGAGATGACGGTGATTTTGCCATCGATAACGAACATCACGAAATGGTTTTGCAGGAGTTCGTAGTTTTTCTTTAAGAAAGCGGTGTAGAGAAATTGTTGAGGGGGGAATTCCAGGAGTTGCCAGAAATTTCTGGCAAAATTAACCCATTGACTTATAATTACAAGGGGCGATTTATATTCCCCTTTTGAATTCATCGGTGTACGCCCCTTGTCTGAGCCTTTTCTAGTTAAATGGTGGGCAGGACTAACTTTTTGACCCGGACACACTAGGAAAACATGTTGGCGCCTCAGAGTGACAATGACCAGATATTGTCGTCAAAAAGTTTTTGAGGAGTAATATGCAAACAAATCAGGAAGTTTTATGGTTCTTACAAAGATTTCTTGATACAATACATTTTAGAGACTAAAACAATGTTTTTCAGTGGTTCATGAATTAACGTATTACTTCACGAAGAGAAAGTTAAGCCGAAAAGCTGTTTATATTTTCTATCGATGTCTGGGACGCACCTTCATAGCAACCATGGGGGCCTTCTCTTTCTGAATATGGCTAGTGGACAACGTTTATTTCTCTGATTGACTTCATCTATACTTCTGCTTATAACACTTTCAGTTCTAAGATATAATAGTAGTGTGTACAAAAATTTGAGAAAAATCTGAAATTTAATTTTACGGTATTATCGCGGAAAAACAAACGGGTTCTAAGTATTGTAGATGAGGTTCATTTTAGTAACACTAAAGGGTTTCATTCACAGGCTCACAAAGACCCTTTACTGCCGAGGCGAGTGCAAAGCACTCCTTTAAGCGCCAGCTGCACTGTATACTAGTGGAAGCTGTTGGTTTGAACCCGCAAAACAATTGCCCTGTGTGCCCAAATAGTACCACTTGAATTCCAACCCCACAGGATTTGATCATCGTCATCTTTCTGTGATAATTAAGGTTTTGTATACAGTATTTAGGGCAACTTGAAAGCTGATGTCATTGACCTACACCAACACGTACCCACCGACACACACATGAAAACTAGACCACACTACTGGCGTCTACTGACATAGGCTCAAATGTTACAACTGACCTTACTATTTATTTTAAGTACCATGCGACAGTTGACAGGTCACACCACAGAATTCTACCAACAGACTGAAGAGTTCAGAACCACCTTTCTTGTCTTCATTACTGACTCTGGGAGAGAAGAGTAAACATATTTAGAAATCATTAATCTTTGTTCAGAAGAAGGCGTTACAGCAATAGAGGTGTGTTACTGCTTGGTAATCCGGTGAATGTTAAAGTGAAAGATCTGATCTTGTATTTCACTGGAATCTCTTCTTACCGATGTCCGTCGTAATATGGACCTCTCTATATCATCACGGACAGTTATGTTTGTTCTGTGGTTTCCAAACTTCATACAGTCGCTACCTCTTTAATACGGACACCTTGAAGACGGACCGTTTTGGAACAGACAAAACTTCTGAGAGTTTTTACCTCTATAATCCGGACACCTCTGTTTTACGGACAGTTCTGTTTCCAGTGGTTACCAAACGTCACACATTCGCTACCTCTATAACACAAAGACCTTGAAGACGGACAGTTCTCAAACACACCAAACGTCTTACAGTTCCTACCTCTATAATAAGGACACCTCTATCACAGACAGTTATGTGTGTTCCGTAGTCACTAAACTTCGTCCATTCCTTGCCTCTATAATACGGACACCTTAAAGGCGGACAGTCCCCCTGTTGCTTCGAAAGACACCAAACGTCTTACAGGTCCTACCACTATAATGACACCTCTCTATTACAGACAGTTCTCAGTGTGTCCTGTGATTACCAAACTTCACACATTTTCTTCCTCTATAATAACGCTTGAAGATGGACAGTTCTCTTGGTCCCAAAGACACCAAACCTTATTACAGTTCCTACCTCTACAATACAGACACCTCTCTATTACTGACAGTTCTCTTGCTCCCAAAGGCAAAACTTCCTTCATTTGGCCTACCTCCATAATACGGACAACTTGAAAGTAAACTGATTGGGAATGTCACTGCCCCCCTTAGAGAGGTGACCGAGAGACTTGACTTAACAGTATCTTAGCAAGCACCACTATAGGGCCATAGAAAACCCTCCCTACAATGAACACCAAGAATTGGTCCCTTTTGTTCTTCAGTCCTTTTCTTTGAATCTCCATACAGCGAACACCTCTTTTAGATGGACACTCAGTGTCGCTCCCAACGGTGTCTTCTAGAGTCCCTAAGTCATCTTTAAAGAGAGTTGACTGGGTTCCCCTTAATGTCCTAGGAGATTCGACTCGGTATATAACTGGTATGGTATGGTCACTACAAAGTTTTAATAAGCATTATGATGTCATTTCTTTCGTGTATTAGAGTATAGACCATACTAAATTGTTGTCTGTTTATCTTTTACTATAACAATGATAGTTCTCAACGTCCATTTCTGGTGAACTTTCTAGGAAAACCGCGCGCGAAAGACAGAGAAAAATAGTGTGCCATCACTACGTCATCTCCATGGTCTGCAATCTCACAGACCATAGCTTTTGCCCAATCAGCGAGCGACAAATAGCTCAATTATTGTAAAAGTCACAATAGCTCTTAGTTGATTCCGCGAGTTTATTTTCCTTTCTTAGTATAGTCTCCTTTAGGGGTCAAATCAAGCCTGAATTACGCCCAGATTACTCTCCTTAGCAGGGCTCCCCCGGTGGGTCCTAGTTGACATTCATTTGTCACGCAGAGATACTGTATTTTCTACTTTTGACGGAAGAATGTATCGAGCTATACCCAGCTAAAAAGAGAAATAAAAAGAAAGTTGACCTCATTTAGCTGTCACTGTATCGTGCAGGCGTTGCGTCTCAATAAGAATCACCTTTTGTTCGGGGTCATGCGTGTGGTCCCCTCTGAATAAATATTTAGACATTTAGACGTTTGCATTGAGTTCAAGCAAGCCAGCTAGCTTGAGTCACCCGTACACAACCAACAGTGTCACATGTAAAATTCAAAGGACAAAACAAAATGAACTTTCAACTGTTAAACGCCCTCTTTCATCCTCAGAGCGAACCTTAACTTTTCAATCTTTAAACGAAACCCTTGAATAAAACCTCCTCAGCAGTACACTCGCATGGCACTATTTGCTCTGTTTGTAGTTCTAACTGACTTTTCAGTCTGTGGACAAAACCTAAGCAGTGGACGTTGAAATGAACCCTTTGAGGTAGTTCTTTTGCAGTGTCCTAATTTTTTGCAGTAATTAACAAAATATAATTTTAGAAGAAGTTTCTTTGGAAGAAAAAGCAAACAACAGAAAGTGATGCCCACGTAGTCCTTATAATTTAGATGCAGGTCACACACTAAAGATATTATGTGGTTTTACAACAGTATGGAAAAAACCTGATAAAATATTTGCATTTTCCTAAACAAACAGGTCAATGAAGCAATTCATAGGATTTTTTATTACACACGGTGACATTTTTGGAAATTTTATGATGTATTCTTTAATAAAATGAAATAATAACTCATAAGGGATGCATTTTGATGGCTAATTTCCCACACTATTATTTTGAAAGCTTTCCGGTTGAATTCAGGTGCTGTCCTTTACTTTATTCAGGACAATGTTTATTGATTGACTCAGACATGAACTTCCCTTTTAATAATAAAACAATCAGTCAAAAACTCGCTAGCCGGGAAGAAAACCAGGAAAAACCTAGACCGTCTTTGAAAATTTAACCGTAAGATAACAACTACATCCAAACTCGTCACCTTTTACAGGTCTTAGAAGTAGTTAAGTAGTTACAACAAGGTCTGTTGAAATGAAACTTTTGCTCAGGCACTAACAGTTTGAAAACTTCTTTGGGAAGGTTAACCCAGTTCATGACACTATCTATGTTACTTCAATTTCATGAACCCAAAAATACGAAAAACTCTGTTAAGTAATTAAGTAACGGCCTCCCTTCTTTTTCAGTCCTTTTTCAGGATGCTTTACCTTTGTCTACAGCAATCTGGCGATAATTTGAACACAAGAAATAAAGGAGTTAAAATTGCCATTAGACTATTCTTAAGATAATAACATTTAATCTAAAATTAAAACGAACCTTTAAGCCGCCTACTCTCAAGACAGTGTTTAATTCATTTCTATGGACTAACAGTGTGAACCACTACAATTTTGCCTTCAGATTTTTTTACTTAAGTTCAGTGTTTATCGAGATATTCTAAGCAATAATCTGGTTCATTCATTTCACTTTTTTTCTTTTTCTCTCTCTCTCTCCTTTTCTCTATCTCTTGCTTTCTGTTTCGTTCTTTCTTTTCTGTTCAGCGAAAAAAGTTGTTACAAGTGAAATGGCTGTTTCCTGCGACATGAAAAAAAAAAAAAATTAGAAAAAGTGTTAAAAATAGAAATTGGTTCAAAAATTTATTCCATGTGAACAGCCTTAGTATGTCCATGTTCTAAACTCATCTGCAGTGTAGTAATGTCAAAGTTTAAAGCCAGCACACAAACGATTGCTAAAGAAATTCAGGGTTTTCATTGCTTTATTCAAAATACTCACTGACAAGTTTTGCTTTGCATATATGGCAGTCACTATTTTTGTCTACTCCGCATATTTCGTCTTTCTTCATTTTTAAGGTGATGAAAGAGTTAACTGTTGTTTATAGTTTGTGGAAGATTAAGGCGTGACGTCGATTTTCCATGAATGCACCCTTGGAATATGGGAAATAGAAAACTGAGTTTCATCTAAGGTTTTCACTAGGGAGTGACTCAAGTGCTGAGTATCAGCTGCCTTTGGCACAGGTAACTTTGTCGTTTAAGATGAGAACTGAAATTGTTTTGCGTTTTTAATAAACTTCTCTTTGTTTTAAATGCCTTCTTTCACCCATTATGACACGCGCGAGCGCGAGCAATGTGTTAAGCTTTTATTCTATTCCATTCAATCGATAAATATGCGGGCAGAATAAACGCCGCGCGTGGCATTACACAACGGAACTGTTGTTTTTGGCGGTATTGTCAACATAGGGTTGGCATAGACGCCTGGTAGATCAAAAACACACACACTCTAGCTGTCAAATTTAGTTTTATGAACTGGAGGGAAAAACTAATTAAACTCCAAGTCAGGTTCATTCATGAAACATTGTGACATTTGACAAGCGGACTTGTCTGAGATTTAACAATAGATGAAACTGAGACTTTTATGAACTTATCGTGTCTTAAAGTATTGAGACATCAATGTTGTGAGAAATGCCATTTACCTAACGTTCTAGTTTATTCTAATGTGTTTCCGACAAGCCAACAGAAAGATTGGGACCGTGTTATTATTGAATAGCGAAGCAGGGTGTTCATTTCCTTTGGTGAACAGCTACCGTGTTCTCACAAGAAATCTACCACCAAAAGCAAACAAACATGCATGCAGTAGACATTCCTAGTGCTTTTATTCGATAAAAGATTAATAATCACGGTTTCATAAAGAGTAATGTGGACAAAACACTGGTGTGCTTCCTTGCAGTGTTGCACAGTCGAACTTGGGACAATAAAAATATGATTGTCAAATGGAGATGAGGTTGTATGTGAAATGGTGTTCCGTGTAAACAGACCGACATATTGGTTCATACCTTAATAACTTGGTTAAACCTTATTACGGTCAGATCGGAAGTATCCGTCAATCTATTTACTTTGTTTCCTTAATCCTGCCAAATAGATCTAGCCTTAATATTGCCAAAAATTAAGAGTGCAAAAATATAGAGGCGTTTTCGTTTTCGTTTTCGCTTCCTCACCTCAAGCATTGCTTTTCTGTAGTCTGGCAGAATGCTTTTTCTCGCCAAATGGAAAGGCTAGATAGGGAGATAATCTCAAGTAGTTGAGAAATTAAAATTATCAGTCTGATGAAGGCTTGAAGTGAATAACTTTATAGGTTGAGTCTCCACCAAACTGAAGTGCTTTGAAGATAATAAATGTATTCACAGTCTGCGTGTTCGTGGTATTTGTCTCATACAGGCTCTAGATATTGGTCGATCGCTTTTTTTGTTTAAAAACAATTTGGTACCTGCTTGAGCTGTCCTTCCTAGTTACGCATAGGATGCTTTCCTTCAGAAAAATGTCTTCTCTTAGCTTTTTGTCTCTGCTAACAAACTGCAGATGTTTTATGGCCTGTTTTTATGGCTAGCTTCTACTGATATATGAAACGGCTGGCAAAGGGTCTTTCGTTTAAAGGCCACGCGGTTTTGTGGGCGTGTAGCAAAACTGTACAGAAGAGGTAATTCCTAAGTAATACTTTTAGTTAGGCCAAGTGTTGTTTGCTAGTTCATCTCTTCTTGGTGGGACCAGATTATGCGTTGAATACATATGTAGGCTTTATCCATTACTAGATTTGGAGGGTACATCTGATTTTGCTAACTTGACTTAACCACTGAAAAGCTAAATTTTACTGGATGCTCTGCTGAATGAAAGCTGACCAGTAGAAAAAAGTAAACTAAGCATCGAAATGTGAATTTGAAACTCGTAATTCAATAGCAATAATTCATCCTGCGTTTGTATATTTGCGAAATAGCGTTTAACTGACTTTCCTAATTTTTACTTAAAAAGAGTTTTCACATCCTGTGGTCTTCTGCAAAGGGACCGACCCAGAAGTTAGTCTTGTACGAGAATCGATCATATAGCTAGGAGGAACTGGGATGATCATTCCAATAAGGAAGGTCAAAGCATCACATTATTTTGCAATGAAATTAAATTTATGTTAATTTTTCCGTCGTCATTTCTTGTTTAATTTCCTTTTTGATTTTCGCGGTGCACCTTATTACCTGTAAAAATGTTCAACAACAGTTTCTATGCTAGTCACTGCCTCTGTAAGACAATTCAGTGCGTGCGTGTGACCTCAGAGTGAACCTTCCCACAGAAGTTTTTTTGAAAACATTTCCTCTCTCCAGCCCAGTTTCAACTGACCGCTCTTAAGGGACAGAATTCTCCCATGTTTTTCTGTAAATTATCAGTCAATCTACACTCCCTTAAGTTTAAAAAGGTTTTTGAACAAAAGCAAAAAGACATGATAAATTGAGTTTGGGCAAACCACGGTCAATAATTTGGGAGCAATTTTTCCCAATTAACACTGCTAGTTTTGGAAGCGCAGGCCCCACTTTTTCAAGTATTTGTTCCATTCTTTCCCGACCTTATGTTCAAGTAAAGTAACTTTTAGCAAGAACACTGAAGACACGTTTAAGTTATTTCCACTGTTACAAACTTATCTGATGGATTTTAAGTAGTATAAAAACTCTTGATAGTACTCCTTTGAAAGGATGCATAAGGGTGGGGTTTTCAAGTGCCGTAAATGGTTACAACTTAAGACATACGATCATCACTACACAGATCTCCTACTGACAGCGCTTCATACTTAAAGAAGGTTTCTATTATCATCCCGAGAGACGGAAGGAAGTACTACAGAGCCACCAGTCTGAAGTGTGCTTTATATCCTAATTTCCTCGCACGCCAAGTAAAAATTAGCCACAAAGACACCATGAAATAGATACGATAGCTTTCATTTGACGAAAGGTGCATCTCGCTCTTGAAGTTTTTTTCCATAACATGCGGTAGTCCAAAAGACGCCAAGGTCTTAGTGTCGACCTTTGCGATATAATTGACTACCTTTTAAGCACTGTGATCTACGTTTATTGGATCCAACATACACACACAGCAAAGCTCGAATGAACTCCACTATCAGTGTAGGAGGCCAAATATTTGTTTTTTTATCTATTCACAAAAAATACCTTCTCTCCAAAATTACTGTAACTTGAGCGTCTGTTGAGAATTTTGCTTTTATTGATTATTATTTCCCAAGTTAAGACATTCAATCCTTCAGATCCTTGTCTTTACACTATATGCTGCATGTGGTTGGCCCAAAACTTCTAAGTCTAAATTGATGATTATCGAATCAGGGAGTATTCTACCGTTTACAAGATGCATTACAAAGTAAAATACCCTATACTTTTGTTTGTCGGAGGGAAATGTTCCCTTTAAGTTGAATGGAGTGATTTGGGGAAAAAGAATGAAGGTTTCAGAATCCACTTTTCCTTCATCAGTATCGGCAAAATATTTTCCGTTATAATTCATCATCAGGAAAGTTGAGGTAATTTGCGTCTGGGGCTTCTAAGTGCTAACTTAAATTTTTTCCTCCCTATAGTTTCTCCAGCTTTGACTGTATAAACTAAACCATTTCCTTCATTCAGTCCCGTCATAAAACCGTTGTTTGCGTAAACTGGAAGGATAATCTCGCAAGCAGCAAGTGTTGTTTGAGTCATTCACTGGTTTTGTTCCATGCAATAAGTTACAGTATTTTGATATAAAGGCCACATTAGTACACAAAGTGGACACTGTGAAAATTCGTTTCTGACAAACTCGCCCAAATCTAAGGTTGAAAAATAGTCCCAATTTTCAAAGAAGGTAATGAAAAATAAATAAAAGCTTTGAAAGAAAAGCACTTTTTATCGCTTTCATTTGAATGGTCGCGTTTCCAATAGTTCAACTCATATCCATACCATGGCAAAACTGAGAAACGAAATTTCTGCGAAACTCTCTTTGACTAGAAATAAAATTCTAGAGTTGCTTTAGTAGCTTAAGAGAAACAGTTCTCAATACCGTCTCACTGCTTCTATATAGAGACGACAATCTAGGTAGAGTGGACGGATGACCACATAATAGAAAGGCCCGAAGTTGCTTGTGGGCTCAAGTTATCAACGGCCACTGTAAAGATCCATAAGGAACTTGTACGTTTTTTTTTTTTTTTTTGAAAGAATCTCAATTCACACAAATTCTTACGAGATATTGCAGTTTTTATGAATCAGGTGTCCTCTTGGCCCAACATTTATGGTTTGTTTTTTCAGTACGTCAAACAGTCAGGTCATTTTAATTTGGGTATTGCGGCCATGTTTGCTTTTGGACACTGTTTCTTGTATCAGCTGTATGCATTCAACAGTGCCGTACTGGTTGTGCTTTCATTTTTACCAGCTGATTAAAGCCAATACTATTAACCACTAAAAGTCAACGAACTCATTTCTCGCTCCCTCGTTCTATGTCTTAAAAGCTCTGTAAAAACTGGTTCATTGTTTATACACCTTTGTTATAGTTCTACGCCCATCTTGTTTGCCATAAAACACTTATCTCGAACCATATCTTGATGCTTTTAATGCCTTTATCTTTCTTGTAAACTTATATGGTCATCTGACTCGATTCGTATTTGACGCATATGGCATGGCAGGCTCGTGCCATATGAGCTTTTCAAAAGCGGAATCTTCAGACCCTAAGTGGAGGTAACTTGACACCCGACCTGTGAATAAATCCATAATTCAACATTTCGTTGTTGTTCTTTGGTTTCTCTTTCATTGCGTCGAAAACTTTTCAGTGTAAAATGGCCAGCTCGATCGAATCGGACATTTCCGCATCGCACTGCCACATTGATCCATTCTTATTATACTTTGTGATAACTTTCTGGTTTTAGAAATTACTAACTCGATCACATCTTCCTGTTCTCTCGGAGAGCGGCACAATTATTTGATATCCTTTTTGCCTCTGAAAGTATTTCCGTGATAAGTAAAATAAAATATTTCCAATCTCTAACTCCTTATGGAAAGATTTCAAAACACATCATCCAGAGAGAGTTGATGGTCCGTAACCGAACTGATTACATCCTTTTCAAAAGTTGGTGGCATCTATGTTTTTTTTTTCCTTTTTTTCTTTTGCATTTTTGTTTGCGTGTGCATATGAATCACAACAATGACTTCAAGAGGAGTTTTGCACCGTTACAACACTTTTAACAACTGCTAAGCTACTTACGTTGTTCTGGCCACCAAGCCAACTTGAGACCGACTTCCTATTTCAACACAGTTCTTTTGGAAAACTTCCTGTGTTCAAAGAAAACTTGACGGGTCGTTTACGCCACCTTAGTCTGCTGTTTCTTTCTCCTTAGAGGAGTTAAAGTGGTCGTTCACCTCGCCTAGGAAGAGAGAAACCATCTGATTCATGATGCAACGTACATTCCCTTTGATGAAGGGTTCTTTCGCACTAAATAATTAATAAATACAACAGATACCACACGATTCTTTTCACCGAACAACCAGAAGTTTAACCGATCACCACTTAAAAGAATTGGCCTCACCCTCTAAGAATGCAATACAAGGTTGATAGCACGAGATTTTATGTATATAATATCCTCTAATTTCATTTTCATGAAAAGCATCTGAAACTAGAGTCGGCGCAATGCTAAAGGATTTGGAGATTTTAAGGTGATAAAAAATGGCTTTTGCTCTCAAAACAAGTGCGTTGTGTAGACTTTTTGGCACCTAATATAAAAATATTGATATTACAACGAATAACCTTGAGACTTGCTACCCGCACTGGTATTGTGACGCACTGTTAAGAAATAAATTGAACCCGGGTGAGCGAGCAAGAGGGTTTATCAGTAAAGGAAACGCTGTGGGGTGTACATGCAGTAGAATCCCGGTTTATCGCACGCTCTGTTTTTCGGAATTCCCGATAATTCGAACCAAACTTAACTTCCCTTCAACGGTCAAAAGCTGTAATCTCACCCCCGATTTTTAGACTTCCCGTTAATTCGAACCAGTTTGCTTTTTGCAAGGTGGTTCGAAAAATCGGGATTCTTCTTTATTTTGTTTGCCCCAAAACCGAGAGTAGAGTAAACAGTTGAGTTCAAGAAAGAACGTTAAAAACTTCCTACTTGTCTCCTTCAAGAGCATGCATAAGTTCCTTAAAAATTACCCTCTTATGAAAATGTCGAGAAAGGTGAACTTTAAGGGAACATGAGATTTTAAAACGTAAAATGGTTTATTTTTCCTTGACCAGAACATGGGTGCCCAGAAAAAGCGGTAGATATTTTCCAATGAAAGAATTTTTGAGTAATCAGCAAAGTATTAATAGGATGTACACTTGGTTACAACGTTTTCTTTCGTCTCGTTCTTTTCATACCTACCGCGGAAAAATCCCACTGAGCACTTAATCGCTGAGCGAGAACAGCTCTACCTATTTTTTACCCAGCTACCATCTTAATTTTGAAAGGATTTTTGGAACGGATCAGTTCTGATCCAAAGAGTGTTATCACTAAACTTTGAGGGCAAGGTATTTACAAAACAAACAACACTACAGCTCACAAGTGTTGAAGGATTATAGTTGAGAAGAACTGCCATTGCGTATCTTCAGCGTTCTCAGGGAGTGACCAAGATTTTATCTACCCAGAAACATTAACTCGGCCGCTGGTGCACTGATGTACTTAATGATCCTGATCAAAACGGAACTGCACTTTCGCGCGATAAAAAGTCATAGATCCATCTACAGAGATTCAAAAACTGGGTCTCTTAGAAAATATAATACCATCTCAAGGCTTCTCAAAAACATCTCCCAATGAGACAAGAAGATGACCTAATCCAATCAAGTTCTCAAGGCGCTCGTTCACAGCTTAAGAAATGTAACATTGTGTATTTCTGTTTTGTGTTCTTGTAGGTTGTACATAGAGCAGTGCCGGTGTCCTTATATGCTATGCAGTTTTTTAGTTGAATAATACTAGTTACTTCTAGGCGCCGCTTCTCTTTCTAAGCCATTTGACGGACGAAGACCGAGTCACCGATTCAATTGTAAACGAGCAGGTCTTTTTAACACAATAGAACCTTACAAGCAACATCTTGTTACAACCGTATCACAAAAGAAATAAGTTCAGACAAAATTGAAAATGTTTGACCTAAAAATATAGAATAATCATAATTACTTATCTATTGAGAATTGTAACCGAATATTTTAGAGGTCTTCCTTTCCACTGGTGGTCAGTTAAAACGAGAACTGATGTGCTTCTCAATTCATTCAGGGTTCAGATATTGAAATTGTTCGATTTTTGGTTTGTTTAGGACGTGGATGGGGAGGGTTAGAAGTTACCCGACACCAAAGCTGAATTTGTCCACGCTTTTATTCGATTAGGAGCTTTTATACCTTTTGGTGAATATCCACAGATGACAAGAATAGTCAACCTACAGCAGGTTGAAAAATAAAGACGTAGTGTGTCCGCGCCATAAAAAAACATTATTTCTTGAATGTATGATAACATTTAACTGGCCGAAGTATTGCAATAGAGTACCGAAACTCAAACATAAGGTTTAGTTCCATCCAAGCTGTCCTGATGAGTTTTAAATTTCGTCTTGTGTGAATTTTAATAAAACGATCTTGTCGCGCCAGCCATTAGCGCCCTACATGACAGTTCAGGGACAGTTCGGTCAAATAATTGGAAGGCGTTGTTTCTCGGGGATAAGGAATCGTTTAGTAACGTTAATTATGATGTCTTTCTAACTAATTTTTCAAAACACAACGATATTTTCTCAACAGTCCTTACCTTAGCATGATGAAATTGGTCACAGCTTGAGATGTCCTCTTCGCATGTTTGTAAATAGTGTGAAATAATCTCGCTGTTTTGTCTTGTCTAATTCCCCTCAATTTGAGGATTAAGTACTACCTTCAGCAAGGGTGTAAATCGACCCAATACGATTCCCAAATGTGCTGTGATGCCTTTTTCGAATAAAAATGCGCTAGTTTTTCTGGGAGAAGTGGCCTGGTTAGGTACACTGGAAAAAGCCCTTGTGTGAGTTGTTAAAAATTCTTTCGCAATTGACCGCGTTGTTCGGTGCTAGCGAACTCGCCTATGATGACAACTATTTTTGGCTTGCCGGCACTTTAAATTCTTGACCAACTCGAATTTTAAGCTCGAGCAATGAAGGTACAATTAAGCTCAACATACATTTACTGGCCGCCAACACCGGGGGTCAAAAAACTCCTAATTCTCTACCTTTTATTACTCATTAACTAAGAGTTTCCCTTTGCCAACGCAGCTGCGTGAAGTGTGTACTGCTGGTGGCTCGCATGGAAGTCGGCCAGTGCATGGACGGGACTTGGATATATCCAGCACTTTGGCGTCCAATTCTAACACATTTAAGATAATTCATAAGAAGCAAGGAGTCAGCTCATTCAAAATCGTCTTTCTTTTGCTCACACTTCAGTGAAATAAAAAAATACTCCGTGTTGATAAAGCATTTCAATGTCGGCCGGTGTAGTCACCTGTGAGGTCGATTCCCCTCTTTAACTTACACATTATTCATAGCCAGAAAACCCATTTTCCTTTAGCGCCGGGTCATGGCAAGAAATAACTCACCACGGCTGTCGCAAGAAAAAACACTAGAAAAGATTTCCTTCGTACGATTACGTTTGATACGAGAATCACGTATTTCTTGTGTTCCATTCTCAGTTGTCTTCTTACAGACTTCTCGACAGAAAATTTTTGTTACAAGACATATATCTTTATCGTTTCGATAGGAACCTCAAATAACAACTGGTATGTTGGGAACGTGGCCAGCTACTTTGAAATGCTTTTGTGGTAAATTTTCTTTCTGTACTTTTCGTTCATTTTCAATTTAGGTTTTCTTTTAAAGAAACGACCCATTATATTGTTCCTAATACTCGGTTGCAAATAGTAAGGTTTTTTTACTACGCCATATAAGAATCAAGAAAAAATATCAGGGTAATTTGAAAATGATTTTGTGACTAACATATATCTGCTTTTGTGGGAAGCAATAAAGTAATATAACATTGATATAATATTGCCTTCGTTTATTTAAAATGGGTGTTTTATCGTGTTCACTAACTGAAATCATGGTGATGTGTAAAATGTATATCCATCAGCAGAACAGCTTATTCTCTCGCGTCTTGGCATTTTCCGCCATAGTTAATGATGTTTCTTTTTTTGCTTTTTTAATACCAAAAGTTTGTAGGTAGTACATTAAACCAACTGATCACTGACAATGTTCTTTTTTTCATTCCTTAGTGTTACTTGTTACTAATCAAGTTCGCATGCAGAACAGGTTGTACGATGGCCCTTCGAGGTAAAATTTGACTTCGAGACGGGCTCTTCAAAGTCGAGTGAGTTCGATGATGGGGTACAGGCGCTTACGACAAAAACAAGTGCTTGAGAATTTGCCGGCTCTTCACAGCTTTCCCGCGCTGGGCAATCAAAATTTGTCCCAACAAACTTACGTTGTTTCCCCAAAAGATTAACACTCTCTGAACAAAGAAGTACAAGTAGAATTATGAATGTTTTATTCATAGTGTTTTCACGCTAATTTGTCTCGCTTTCTTCCATTAACAAGGCCTATGGTCAAGTTTTTGTGCTAACAGAGACACTTTCGTCAAAGGAAAGTTTGATGTTACAAGCAAAATGGTTATATACAATAACAATTGCTTTTCCTAAGCCTCTGAGACTACGATCCTTTTTCATTTACTTAAAAATCTCTTGTAACAATTGGCCGTGTTCTCTTTGTTGTCTGTAGTGTCTTGGTTCTTATTTTTCCTTAATCCGAAAGCAAACGAAAGTTGATTCAATTTACTAAGACTCATTCTTATAAATTACCTAACTCCTCCTCTTTTTTCATCGAGCAAACACAACCGACAATCAATTATGGCTCTCACACGCTACGCTTCATATCACATCCAAGGCCCAGAACAACCTATTCCTAGACCTAACCCGCTAAAAATTGAAATGAACCGGCGCTGAGATCATAAGGGCACTTTGTTTGGTTGTGTGATTTCATAAAAGCGGGTTATAAACAAAGAGGGAGAAGCGTCAAGGTGCAGAGAGCATCTTATAAAACCCTTTAGTTGAAATAGACATGTTGTTTGCCAAACATTGCATCGTCAGTTTTGATTCACCCAGTCTTAGTCCTACTGCGGTTCTACTAATTTGTGACAGTTCATGCGGTAATGCGAAGCGATTCTTTGCCGAAGAAACTAAATAATGACTGCTGACATTTATGCCAAACTCAAACATTCAGCGTTTTATGTTGAGACGAGAAGAATTGTAATTATAATTTAAGGTTGGCTTGGAACAGATTATCCTCGAACAATGATCACTTCTTATCTATTCGTCTTAATTTCAGACATGCATTTACTAAAAGCATTAAAACAATTTTTACAGCTACCTAGCAACTTATTCTAAAAAAATACCTGAGAAAATCAAAATTTCTCTCGCTAAAGTGCAAGTTTGAAATTTTTCAACTTAAAAAAAGACATGCTCCTTAGCTATTTTGAATCTTAGAACAAAATGTTTTCGATCTCAACTGATGCGATTTTGCAACAGCTGCTGTCGCATAAAAATACTTCTCCGCGTTTGATGAACGTGAACTCCAGATGGAACCCTTACAATATAATATAAAAACATAAAATTAAGATCAAAGTGTATGATTCTTTAAATATATAAGTCTCTCCCTCAAAAATTTCTTATAACGCCGGCATATAGGTTTAAAATTTACTTTGCATCTTTTTATGGTGTCAGTGGAGGTTACCGCATTGTTCCACCTTTCATTTCGCACAACACGCGCTGTACAAGCAATGTTTACGCTACCAGTTCCAATATGGATTGGTAGGAGCAATGTACGATGATGATACAGGAGGAAAGTGGTAAAAGTCCGTTGGATCGTGTCGTAAATATCCAAAGTTATTAACCGGTGTGCCATAACAAGGTTGGCCATCTCGTACGAGAACAGGAACAGGTACAGTTCTTGGAGCAAACAGGGGCGATCCGTCATTCATTCCTCCTTTCTCGAAGCTCTGTTTCTTATATTTATATCTGTGATTTTGAAACCATATTTTTACCTGCGTAGGGCTCAAGTTGATTATTCTCGCAAGCTGCTCGCGCTCGGGAGCGGATAGGTATCGTTGTTGACGAAACCGTCTTTCAAGTTCATACGTTTGCGCCTTGGTAAACAGTACACGGCGTTTGCGTTTCTTCGGCGGATCATTCAAGTCGTCTTGTGCGTCCTCTTGTATAGACAATTCATGGTTGCCTTTTGAAGAACTTGAACCATTCTCTGTTGAATTCGAGTGCGAATCTGTGGCATCAAAGAAAATAGAAAAATTTTGTGAACGTGAGAACTATTTAGCTACAGTATACCTAAAGTATAGTAATTATTGGAACTGTATGAAAGTTATAGGAAAGTAAGTGGAGAACCCTTTACCCTCTACACGCGGCACAAACAAAATACCCTCAAGAACTCCAAGCCAAAAACACTCACAATAATAGTTTTACAGTTTAGTCATTTGTTCTTCGTTTGGTTAATTGTACCCTGGAACAGAAAAATCACGGGTTTATTTTTGCCGGGAAAGAAATCGAATTGCGTGCTTAAAATTTCTTTATCTGTGTTTCAAACTCTGCAGACTAAGCCTCTCAAGACTCGCGCCGCGTATTTCACCATCTATTAAGTTTAGCACTTCAAGAAGTTTGCAGGTTTACATTTCGCTCGATCAAAGATACAAAATCAAGTCCATCCTTACTTGTATATGAAGCCTCTTGGGTTTGATTACACACTACAGGGCCACATGAAGAACTACGAGTATTTCCGTCAAGACACTGGTAATTCATCGTCGATTCTTGGCTAGTTTCGCTCTTGGACAAACATAAACCGTTCTCGGGCAGGTTAAGAATATCCTTCACGGAGAACGAAGTCATCTCGAGCGCTCGATCGTTTGTGTACATGGATCTCAAAGGGCTTCCATTACTTGGCCTGGGGCTATATTACAGTCATGCTCTATCCGCCGTGCGCCGCGGTTCGCAACAGCTTCTTATAGATCGGGGCGTGCCCAGACTCTCAAGTATTGAACAAGATGTTTGACATTAAACAAATGTTACCCAAATTCGCCAAAGTCAACTTCTATTGATAGGTTAAGGTGGTGACGAAGTTGACATCACAATTAATTAGAAAGATAGCAATTGAATACCCTGTCACACGTAAAGCCCTTTCGAATGACAGGTCTGCCCTAAAAGGCTCCTTTTGACATGTCACGCTGGGTGGGTTTACCACTAGTGCTTCAATCCCCCGCTTCGTATTCAAACAACAGTACTTCCATATTCAATAGGTCACTTAGTTATTCGAATTCTGACGTCTCAAGCGAAATTGAAGAGACCCACTTTTCTCAGTCTAGTTTGTCAAGCCATCGAACGGCTCATAACCTCTCATCCACGCCTCTCCAATTTTTGAAAGATCGATGTAATCGAAATCGAAAGCTTGAATACCGACTAATGGGCGATCGGAAGAAGAACCACCGACGGCTCATTACCTCCCCACCCAGCCTCTCAAAATTTTGAAAGAACGATGTAATCGAAATCGAAAGCCTGAATACCGGCTAATGGGCGATCGGAAGAGGTAGGTGTTGGATTAGTGATAAAATCTGAAAAAAATTTGCACCTTTGCTAATCGCTCAGGCTCTTTGTTATAGTCTCACATTTTTTAGCTGAAAATATATTTATTATAACCGCCCACATTTTGATATAGGTAATCAGGGCGATTTTTCGTGTTTGTCGTACTTTGTTTTTATTTCTCGAGTATAGACGAGAACCTGGGACTCGGTTCAAGTGGCTGCTTATTTTAGTGCAAATGGATCTCTCTCAGTTGTTACCGGGTGTTTTTACCGACAGCCACAAAATGGCATTCTACATAATACCAAGAACGTTTGAAAACTGTCATCGTTTAATTATAAGAATGTTCGTTTGATTGTGTCCTAATAAGCTCAAGGTTAATGGCTTTCTCTGTGAAAAACGTTTTAATATGTTATGCTTTTGCATGATGAAATCCTGAGTTGTAAAAAGTTATAAACAGTAGATTAAGGAAGTACAAGGTTCATGACTCGGATGGGTGAAAATATTCTCCCCTCGGTACAAACAAGAAAAAAGGAGTCTTTAAGCTTTGGAGTCGAATTAAAAAGGAACGTTGTAGAGCATTTTAACAATACAGTGGGAAGGGGCAGTTTACATGATAAGTTATTCTGTGACAATTTTCTTTTGAGGCCAGCTGAAATGTTCTCGAGTTGTATTTCCGTGAAAATTGAGTACATTATCTGAAGTTACTCGTGGTTACAAAGCAATTTGTTGAGTACTGCTATTGAGCTCAGCCAGGTGCGGCGACGACCGAAGCGACTTGTGGATGCAGTTTAGCACTTACCCCGCGCCTTACTCGCTGTTGTTAGATTGAAATGAGACTAGAAATCGCCAGTAAAGTGAGCAGGTAGGTTGAATCATATGCAGTGAGCGATTCAGCTGCTGGCCGGCGCCGCGCCGTTTGAGTGGACCACGAGGCACTTGGAATCGTAGGCGTCATTTTGAATAAAGCAACCATGCAAGTACGTGTGGAGCCCTTTTCATTCGCAAAAATATCCAAGTTAAAAATAAGTTACATGTTTAAAACCGAAACGTGACAAATTTTATTTTGTAACATAACGAAAAACAAACAATGGTACAGAACGGTGCTGCTCTCTCGTTCCTTTATTCGACTGGTCACATTGCGGCTCACATACTCGAAGGTAAGCTAGCCACATGGCTGTGCTAAAGTCTTCTGGCGGTGGCGTCTCTCGTGGAAAGTGAATTCGTTCAGTGCGGCGCGCAGGTCTCTCACGCGACTGAGTCGGTCCCGTGCCCCTCTAAGTACCTGTAGCAACCCTTGTGTAAGAAATGGCGATAGGTACAGGTAAGGTCTTCTCTGCCTTTGTATTACCGAAGCTTTGTAAAGGACCATTATGTTTTGTCATCTCGCCCGTAAATAATCATTGCCCCCTTCTTGTTATGAGTTGCACTGAGGAAAAACATCCCCCAAAAACCACCTTTGTCGAGATTTCTGGGGGAAATGTGGCCTTACTAAGATTTTGATTATGAAGAGATTGTCTCATCAATATTTTACACTCAAAAATGAGAGAAAAGACGAAATGTTGTACAAGAGGGTATTACGTCGCTTAACATGTTTGCTCACTAACCAGGCCATTCAAACAAACTGTTTGTTAATGTCGCAGTGTGAGTGACATAGTCGCCATTATAGCATTAAGCTAAAGATATTCTAATTTCGTCTTGTGAATATCTTAGATCAATACTTAGCCCGACGAATAAAGTGTTTTTGTTTTCTCGCGTGTTCCGTTCACCTTTGTGACTGACACCAAAACGCAACAAAGCCAAGGAGTTCATAAATAAACATCATCACAAGAAACATCTAATACTTTTCAATTAGGAAGGATTAAAAGTTTTACGCTCAGAGTTTTAAATATATTTGCTTTTTATTAGCTAAAGAAGAGAAATGAATGCCTCGTTAATTAATGCACAAAAGATGTAATATGAAAAAAAAAAAGAACCAAAACAAAACTAGTTGGAATGGAATCATGTGTTGGCTGGGATGACACGATGAATTTTGCTGTCCCATTAGCACCCGTTCTTCGAAACAACCACTAATTATTGTTTAAAAATTCGGTGGCTTGGGATTTAGCCACTCTGTAAATGGGTAAAGAGAGATCGTATTTCATTTTAAAGTGCCGCCTACTTTTCCGAGAGCGCAGGTTGAAAGCCTTTGAAGAGCGACAAGACGCATTATGAGTTGTAAACATCTTAAGTTCTCAACAGCGTATAAAGCTTTCACCTAAACATGCACTCTAACGGGGCGACGAGCGCTCTTGAGTACCTCATGGCGGTGAATTGTTGTGCTTTGGTGAATATGCTTAACAAAACATTGAAGTCCGACGTAATATTTTATAGGTACTACAGGATGCTTTGGTGTGAATTCCTCTAATAAACAATAGTTACTCTCTGTGTTCGAATGTTCATTGTTGGTAATGTAAGATAATACGAAAAATCATTAGAGTTTTATCTAAAGTTTTAAAGATGCATTAACAGATTCGATATTCGTTGTTCAAATCAACCAAGTGATATTGCATCCGAACACGCAACAGAATAATTTTTTAAAAAGAGGATTTAAAAACAATTTCACCCATGTAAAATTGTTTTTTTCTGTTACTGGACCAAATAATTTTACGGTGGTAAAAGAGAGTAATCAATTTTTAATGGTCCCTACGAAGAGAATTACTTCAACTCCTCTCAAGTTACTCCTCAAAAATCATCGGCTCAAGTCTTCATTTATTAAGATTCTTTGAAAACCTTTTAACCGAATCAACAGTCCGGTCTATGGTCTACTTAAAATTGATGTCTGAAAGTTGACTGAGATGGTAAAAATTCTTTTAGATGTGTGGGTAAAGAAACGAAAACGGATGTGACTGCGTGATTTCTTTTACCCTCAAGGCAGCTGGCAATGAAGAGTCAGTTATTCAGGTAAAACTCTCTTATTTCATTAATTTTATTCAAATTTCGAACCTGCGAGCGTTAATAAAGGTACAATGAATAGATTCGATTTTTTTTCTGCATTGAACAGAAGCGAGAGCGAGATAAAAACCACCAGAAAATAGTCATGAAGTGACGGCCGACATATTAACCCTTAAAAATTAGTCGGGTGAATTCAACGTAATTTAACGGTTAATTATGTCGGGCTTTTAGCCTTTTCGCACATTTATTTAAGGAGAATTAGTCTTTTTATGTGTTTCATCCATGTCTTGAAGAGTTTTACCTGTTCAGGGTCCTAGATATAACGAAAACTCTCCTTGCTTTACAAGCTCGCATGCGAATTGAACCACCTAAGATTCACCGTAATTCTCACATCTAAAAGCCATACGAATGTTTGTAAGCACAGTCAACGGCCAGGATATAGTAGTTTGTATCTAGCTAACTATATCTTGCCGGAATCAGCATGCCTAAGTAGCTGAAACTGTCAGAATACATTCGACCAGCCCTCTATATTCTAGCCATCAATTGCGCACGGATGCATTACTCGCGTCGTGCGATTTCAACAAGATATTGATGTGAATTGTCAAAAACGATCACCCAATGAGTAAACAAGAAAACGTCCTTTCCGCGATGTTCAAATATGTTTCTGTATCTGTTTTCATTACAACCATCTCGAACGCTAAGTGGAAAGACACGATGTTTCCGTACGTCAAATCGTCCCGGAGTCAGTATAAGAATCCTTCCAGATGTACGCCTAGCACACCCAGTAGCTTCAGTACGAGAGACCGAGTAGGCAGCGTTACGCGAAATTGTGCCGGACCAGTTTATGGATTTTGGAGAAATTTTTATCTCTTGTCTTTGGACTGAATATTGTTGAAACTTTGGAGGCCACGTGGAAAGGCAAAAGGACTGATCTGAATATGGAAGGTGAGTCGTTGTCCTTTTGAGAAACCGGGCGTGTGGGCGGACGGATATCTCGGGCAGATTCTGCAAGCAAACTAAAAGGCGTGTTTACATCGCATACCTAGCTAAACACTCTACAGTAGTCCAATATCTCCTGCACTTTAGAGTTCTATAAATATTGCTGAAAAAGACAGACTGTTTCAGATGTCGTATGTAAATAAGTAAGGTTCGAGTTTCCCGATAACAAAGACTTGATGGTGCTAAGCGGGTAACATTTTGAACTGAAGACTCTGAAGACTGATATGCCCCAAGGGGGAATCAAAGGCAGGGTATAATTCTATAAAACATTTCTAAAGAAAAGTAGAGATCACAAATAAAGTTACATAAAAAGATACAATTTAAATGGAACGTTTATACAGTTCATAATCACGAACAATGATGCAAAGAAGGCTTTTAATGTATTCCCTGTGTATTAAAGCCTATTCTTTAGACAATTCTTTAAGTTTCCTTTCTCGCAATTGTTCAATTCGGACAAAATGACACATCTGTCTGTTCCGCGAGTGAAAAGTTTTTCTTCTATTGTTAATCAATCCCACACACTGTTTGCTTTGCGACCGTGCTCGCAAATTGAAACAAGAACACACTCATTGCAAAAAAAAAATCAACTGTGATGATGTATGCAAACAAGGAAGAGTCAGGCTTTCTCTTTTGCTGATGATCGAATTATACGCCAGACGCGCACAACTAACGAAGTGAATTGTTCGACTTTAAAATAACCCAACACAAACGTTGCAAATCTAAGCTAATCTTTGTCATGGGATCCGTCAGTAATACCCAATAATTCTTCGCGGTATTTGAATTTGTTCTACGAAAAATCGGATTACAACTTTTTACTGATAATTGTCATATTCACACATGTACTGGAGTAAAAGAAACTGAATCCAACATCGAATTTTACTCAAGCTGGTGACAGTTGAAGAGCTACAATAGCTCATTTTACTGTGGCGTATAGATTACAAGGCGATATCTCAGAGAAGAGATTTCAGTATAAGAATCATTAGCTGTATAAACCTAATAAGGAAACAGATCTCTTTGATATGTCGTATTGTACTTGGAATAATTATACACTTACATATTATAATTGGGTAACCACATATTTTCAGGTATTTGTTTCGATAATTCCCCAGACCTCTGGCGTGACCGATGAAAAAACTTTCCCCCTCTGGTTTTTGTTTCGAACCGTTTATAAACCAGAAAAAGCTAAATTATGGCATACCCTTGTTGTTACGGGCACATTTCGCCCTCGCAACACATGTTATTCAAGAACTAACCAGGGTAAAACGTACAACCTCGTTGCTAACTATTTTCATAAACTGTTTTGTCTGAGTTAGCAAGAACGATTTTGATGTCCCCATTCATGTGCTAGTTACGAAACAAGATTCACGCCCATCGTCAACGAACAGTCAACCGCTTTGGTATCCATGCATTTAGAACTGAATTCTTTCCAACGTTAAGATATTTTGTCTTTGCCTTTCATTTGAGTAAGCGGGTATGCACAATGTACCACCATCTCCACGCGAATTTGTTCAATATTGGTCTCTGATGGAATGAATGCGAAACAAAGACGAATATCTTATGCTATTCTTTAGTATTTCAGCAGGTCGATTTCTTTATAAAATATATGAATGACATAGTTAGTATATACAATAAGAGAGAATTCTTACGGTTTAGTTATTTCGAAAATAACTTAAACAACCCACATAATTTTACGATAACAAAACCGATTAAACCAGAGCAAAACTTACAGTTTCATTGTTGGATGAATTAAACTTGCCTTCAACTGATCACAGACTGCCGCACAGAGGCGAAAGGTCTTTGTTCAACTGAAACAAGGAGAAATTTTTTCAGGACCCTTAAAATGATCATAAAATACGTTCCTTTCGAGTTTTTAAGTGTTTTGATCTTTCCATATTTGGCGCGAATCTATGAAGCACATATGTTTTGATGTAGTGGTGTAGACCCAGTACAAATCTCGATAGTTTTTATCAATTCTCTGAGTAATTAAAATAACAAATAGTTATTGTTTCACACAGCAGTAGCTGGTGAAAAAAAGGACACGGAGTATTATTTATTCATGGACGTGCAAGGTCGAAACAATGATCATACCTTGTCATTGTGTGTTAACTCGCGTGTATTACCAATTAGAATTTAACTGAATAGATTCAATTGGAATACCGTCAATAAAGAATATGAAGTTCGTATAGATAACGTTTGTAAACTAACAACCTTAAAAAAAAGAAAAAGGTAATAATTGAACATTTAACCTCAAACTCTCAGACAGAAAACATCAATGTTTGGATGTGTAATTAGGTAGAGATATTTTTCTTGGAGTAAATCAACATTTGGGTTTTGCCCTGTCCCTGGGAGGCTTTACACAGAGAGCACAGAGCACTCGTAATTTCCTGGGACGTTCAATTCAAGAGTCGACAATGTTTACAATGTCATCTCAATGGAATTAGATTTGAGAGGTTTTCGCAGCGATTCGGAAAGATTCTCTGCCGCACGCCAGACGTAATTTTCAAGTCTCACGTTAATTCTACTCTCTGTTACACTTCTTAATAAGATTCCTGTCAAACTGGAGTTGAGAAAATGTAGATTAGACGTTTTAGTGCCGGGGGTTCAATGATTGCCGATCGTGACGATGTAATAAAAGCAACTGAATGAAACAGAGATAAACGTAAACTTCCTAATCCGCCAGTTCAATTAAAGCCTAAATCAACAGAAAGCAATGCTATGGCAGAACATGTGTGAAATAAAGGCCTGTAAAGACTGCTCTCGCGACCAGAGAATGGTCCTTCTGTCACCTTAAGTCCACTGAAATGACAGACATTTAGTCTTGCCTTCTCAGCATTCAGTTGATCTGTCAGTTTTTCGTGGCACTTTCTCCTAACAAAACAACCTGACGACAATCCGGCCAAATTGTTTGATTTCAAATGGCCTGTCGAAAGAGTGAAGTGTAGCCCCGCCCTGCTACACTAAGAGCCTGCCCCGTGCGTGCGACCTGCTTTAATCGTGTTATCTGAGCTCCCAATACAATGGAGCCCATTTGAGACCGTTTACACGAAACGCAAGCACCGGATAAAAATGAGTTCCTTTTCCATAAGAGACATTCTTAATCTTCCAGAAGAAAGAATCCGCTCTCTGAACTCCAAGGGCGAGGATCAGATGACCTTGCAAGAAAGACGGAGCTTTGCAATCGCCACTCCAAGCTCAGACGATGAAGAGGGAAACGCTGATGCGCGGGACACCACAAAGTCAAGTACGAATAACTTAACTATTAATGATTTTTTCCCCGCAAAGCAAATGCCACGCGCTGTATTCAAGTAAAAGTGTCTAAGCTCAAAAGTTGTAGGAACGATTAACGAACTCAAGAGATCTTTGTCGTGAATAACAGTGTGAAAAGAGTTAATTCGCTTTAGATAAGTGTAGTTAAACTCTGTAAACTTCACCACATCTAAGAAATCTCGAAGTTTCACTTCTAAGCTGTCAGGCTTTATTATGTGTGATACTAGAGTCCCATAACTGGCCTCATAAAAAGCTGTTCTATATTGTAACGATAGCATCCTTTACTGCCACTTATAACCTCAATAGAAACGGAAAAAGTTTCAAGTGATTAATTCTGCTATGGTGCGAAAAATATGTCAATGGAATTGTCAACTCTAGGGCTGTATGCCGGCTCTATTTCGGTCGTATTCATTGAGGATTCATGACTTGTCGGTTTATGGCGCGCAATTTGGCAAGCGCGATATTTATTTATGAATTTCTGACTTCAACAACTTTTAAATGGCAATTCACATTTTTATTCTCGAGATAAGGTGAATTGGGTTAATTCAAAGTAGATTATTCAGGTTTTATAATGCTACTGGTAGTCTATTGAGAAACTCACATGGATAACCGCAACTCTCTTACCCACACAGGCGCGGCACAACGACCACCGTCTCAGTCTCAGAATCCAAACGCCCAACTGGCCTCGGACAGGAAGGAACAATCAGAATCTAGCAAGAAGAGAAAGAGAAGGGTTTTGTTCACAAAAGCGCAGACGTTTGTTTTAGAAAGAAGATTTCAACAACAGCGCTATTTGTCGGCACCCGAGCGGGAAGAACTTGCACGGATAGTGAACCTTACTCCAGCGCAAGTGAAAATTTGGTTTCAAAACCACAGATATAAATACCGCAAGCAGATTAGTGAGCGAGGGCCTTGGGATAAACCGTATTCACCTTTGTCAGCACAAGGGGCTTTATTGAACGGTTCAGGACAGTTCTGCAGCTGCCTCAGTCCAAGCTGTAGCTACCTAAGTAGTCCACCCTACCAAGGAGACTATCTTCACTATCCTACGGCAGTTAACTCAACGTACATCCAGCCTACCACGTATTGGTGATTGAATACTGAACAGCGAACCAAGCGCCCGCGCGACTATGTTTTTAAAGTAACAGGAGTAGTATAGTAAATGCTCTTTCAACTAGCGTTTGTCTAAAAACAGATAAGGGGGTTCACTGTCAGTGTTAAGTTTTGAAATGACAACGCCACGTTTCGAAAATTTACTTGTAAATAAGTTAGACAAGTCAGCTCGAGTGAAGCGCAGCAAAACGTTTACATTCTGTAAATTGTACACACATTCACCTTAGGGGCTCCAGTCCCATTGTTTTTTTTTGCTTTCGGGTACCAGAAAGCGTGCGTAGCTGACAACGAAAAAGGGAAGCGTGGTTTAATGTAGAGAAAATAATCTTGTAAATAGTGAGAAATTCGATATAAAGTGATTTTGTAAGGTATTAAGAGTTAGGCGCAAAAAGTTCGCGAAGTTAAAATATCGTTTACCGACACAAATGTGAACTGTGTGCATTGGGAATTCCTTGTGTAATCATCTGTCTTTTGATTTCTTTATAGAACACTAAAACCGTCACTAGTATTTTATCATGAATGCCAAAGAATAAATGAAACTGCTAGAAGCCAAGAATTCTCTCTGTGTTTTATGAATAGGGTGTAAAAGATACATTCTGAATCGTTTTGATTTACTTGATTATTCTTAGTTCACAAGTCAAGGCGCAGCGATGTATCGTTGATTTATAAGGTTTTGGAAGTTTTCTCGTGCTTATTTTTCATCCAAGCCACTTATTACTCTTCCATTGTAAGGGGTTAAAAGGGGATAAATACACTAAAACTTGTGACTGCAGTATCTAGCTTGAGTTACTGGTAACCGATTGTTTTGTACCTGTTTAAACTCAATTGTAGCATAGGAGATGAACAGTTCAGCTCTCGATTTCCTTTCGTCCATGTTAGCTTATGCTAAAAAACACAAAAAGAACCGTAAGAACAGAAAGTCAATGCAGTCAAATTTTATTATTTTAGCCACAAACAACACTTCCGGCAAGTAATACTTAGAGGCTTAAGCCAGAGACCCTCAAAAGTTAGAGACGCCAGTCGTAATGAACAGCCTCCCGAGAAAACACCGCTAACAGATTTCGAATTTGAATCATTGCTCTTGTAAGTACAACTCAACAGCTTCGACAAAACGATTAGTGTTTTACAGATCACTAAAAAGCCAGAAATTCAGAGATCAACCAACTGAAGTTTTATTTTTTTAATTCCCTAATTGTTCCGCCTCTGTTTTGATTATAGGAGTCAGTTTATAAACCTCGGTCGAAATATCCTCCTTGTTTTCAAGAGGCAACCATTTACTTTGAAAAACTATCCATATCTTCAGGGTACTTTCGTCTTTGCATGTAGAAGATCAAGTTTCTTTTGTATTTAAATATTTAAACAGTTTCGTTGGGCCATAACATCAATATTGAATCTAAAAGATTAAGTTTGTAATCGACCAAAAATAACAAAAAATAGTCTTTCGCGGCGAATCGATGGCGTGCCAGTGGGTATTATTGTCCATAAGTCTTATTATTTGCGTTGTAATTTTGATTTCTGCTTCTGAAAGAAAGCTTTTTGTAAAACAAGAAGCAGTTCTTCCAAGAGAGTCTTTACAACCACATTTAACTTTGCCGATTTTATTTTTTAATGATTTCATTTCATTGTTCCGCGATAAAAGAGGATAACTTGATTGAGTCAACGTCGATTTAGCGTAGGTTCCAACACGGGACGGGTCGGGGCCCCGCGTAATCTCATATCCCGGCTGGGTCTATTGGCAATTGTCCCAGTATATAGCAATATATTGCTCGATACGTTTCATTCAGCTGGTTTAAATTGGCTTGAATCCTGAGCTAACTTAGCCTACGTCTTCAGAAAAAAAAAAGGCAGTAAATAGAGCAGGAACTTTGTGATATAGAAAATGTCTTACTTAGTATTCTGCATTTTTAATTCAAAAAGCTTCGACCAATACTAAGTCATAAATCGACTACAACGAAAGAGTCTCTTTGGTGGGGAGAGAAAAGCTTGAAATGTAATAGTATAGATTTAGCACTTTTTGTTTTGCTTTGTTTTATTGTGATGTTTTATAAGTTTGGTGAGAAAAGTCAAAGGGTTTTTTCGGTCCACATGTAACTATGATAGGGAAAATTTCATTGATTGTTTAAGGATTAGCTGTATTGACTGACGAGGCAATAAAGGGTTTTTATTTAGATTTTAAATTTCCTATATTGAACGATATTCAGGAAGTTTGTCGAAAAGTGCGATTTCATTGCTACATAAAATTAGTCTCGTCAACTCTGCTCACTTTTTGCTTCAATCTTAATTAGATATCACAATTTGCAGTTCGTCCCATTCGAATAGGAAAAAACTGACGCTTTCGTACCAAGCCCCGCTAAATTTAATAGAAAATTGCTGACTCAAATCGGAAGCAAATTTTCCGTTGTAATATTCTGCGGCCGGTGCGAAATCCCCGATAATTTCATTTTAGACAGAATGGAGCTCCGATTTCCTTTTGTACAAAGGAAAAAGAAGTCTTTTCGGATCATTGTAAAGAGAAGTTTTGTGAATAGTTTTCTTGTTCTTCCTGGCTGTCAGAAGAGAATTAAAAAGACATCATTAACTGTGATTTTATGTCAGAGGATTATGACATTTCAAAGTTATTGGTTAAATAAAGCTTAGGAAATGGCTGTTCAAACAGCGAGCTACACCATCAAATCTAATTCCTAAAGAAATCTCACGTGAAACTTAAAATTTTCACCAAAAAATATTAATTCATTTAGCTCTGTACACTAACTGATCCGCGCATTTGCAACTTTTTTATGTGGCGAGAAAATAAAGTAGTCCCACAAGTGATATATCGTTGGTTACAAAAGGGATATCAAAGGCTCTGTTTGTTTATTGAAGCAGCTTTGTATGTCCAACAATAGTTTAATAACACTAACTTTAATTAAAAATCGCCGTTTACTGTGCAAAGATATTTGATTACTAAACCGTGGTGTTGACTTAAGTTTTTGTTTCCTTTATGGCTGTGTTTTCAGGTGCCGCTGAGAGAAAATCATTGGTTATTGTTAACCTTTAGGAACGTATTTTATTAAACAGTAAATTTTGATTGGCGATATCTCCTTCTGTTTCGGCGACGTCTCGTCAAACCCAAGGATGTACACAAACATTTTTCTTTTTGGTTTCAATTTTTTCATAAATTCAAACTGACATTTCCGAAACTTATCTTCGTATTTCTTAATGGGAGAGTTTACACAGAATCTGATTTAATTCAATCTCAATTTCGTGTGTATGTGATAAAGTTGAAATTGCACTCGGAAAACTTGAAAGTTGCTGAGTAGTTTTCCGCCCTATCAATCGAATTCATAAGCCCAGCAATAGAATAAAAAAAATTATTTCCTTCGTCTAAATGATCTTCCGTTTATTTTAATGTTAATAAAGTCACTGTAATAACGTCATAACTTTCAAGTAACCTTTTCGCAATGAAAAAAGCCAACGAACTTAAACTAATCCTCATAGTGAACAGAAAAATAAAAATTAAACCTCCACCAGTTTCGCTAACTTTTTCTCCCTGTTCTTGATACCTATTACTCCGGATTTAGCAATAACAAACGTAAAGTGTAATCCATAATGTATTAGCGTTAAACTAAAGAAAATTATATAACAATGATGAAAAGGTTAACTATAAGGTCCATAAGAGTTTTTACTGTTTTAATATGTATAGGTGAACTGACTTAGTACCCTCATTCTAAATATCTATCCTTCATGTGTGAAACCTTTAGTGGATGTAGTCCCTCGAACAGTATCACCTCGATATAACGAAGGGGCAAGGGACTGGCAAAATGTTTCGCTAAAACGAGGTTTCGTTATATCGAGGTTCTTTTTCATATGTTTGGCCATCTCCAATACTGGAATTGTTCATTTATGGGGTATTATGTTTCCACTACTGTGTAATATGTACAGTTCAGATTTCGAGTGTATCAATGAAATGGAACTTAAACGTGGCCACTTAAACGAAAGCTGTTCATGGATGCTTTAGTCTAATAGTTAAAATCAGAATGGATTTTTAATGGAGCTTTATTCAAACTTGGTTCTTTTCACGATTCCATCATGAAAATCAGTAAGCTGTTAGGGACCCGAATTTATCTGTCAGGAATTTAAAATAGAAGGCATACTCTGTTATTCGAAGTACATTAAGCGAGGTCGAACGTATATAGTATCTGAATTGCACTTCAACAACCCGAGTGGCCTCTCATCTGCATTGAGAATTTCGGCGAGTTCCATTCTTTCACGATTGAAGGGTGGAATTCCTCTCTCGAGAACAAGAGCCTTATCACGTGATCTTAGTGAAGAAAATATAGAGCAAGCTTCCGTAGCAGTGGTCAAAGTGTGTGCATGTTTCTTAAGAAATTATTTCACACATTTTTTAAATCATTTATGAATCGAAATAACATGGCTTAGCAAAGACTGATACTTTCTTTTCTAAAACCAAGAAAGGTATTTTGTTTCTAGGGATATAGGTTTTTCGAAGTGAATGGTTTTGTTAATTCTCTTTATGTTGATCAGATAATGATAACGAATTCATTACACCAGCATGTGCATTTTATTTATTTAGCGCCTTCGTATGAAATAGTAGATAAAAGATCCAAAGGAACGATGTTAATCTCTTCAAGTCCATAATGACTCGCACTTTTAAGTAAAGTTTCCTCTACGTTTAGTTGCGGATAGTAATGATTAATCGCCAGTCGAACATTCTTGTCACTTCTAGTGCGCATGTTAAAGCTGAAGTCCCATGAAAGACTTTGTCTTGATGAACAAACACACATCACCAGCCGTCCAAACAAGGTAATAAACCGTGCTAAGAAAAAAGTCCTGTTGCCATTGGTAACGAAGATGACCGCATGCGGTTCAAACTTTTATATCTACATAATAAAGACATTGATTAAAACATGTGAAGAGGCGAGAACTTTCGTCATCAAGGGTGACAACTTGTCAACCACTTTAATCCATATGCACTAAGTCTAGACTAGGAAAGTTTAAGTTCCACGGGAAAAAACGCTCCTGCTTTCATTTCCGTGGTAAAACGTTCTTACTTGTATGAATTCACTAAGAAATTCATTGGTTACACTGACTCTCGACATAATTACAAGAATCAAGGGGTAGTCAAATGTGCATAGCTCTCGTTTGAACTGCTCTGTGACTTTCAGTCACAGAGTCAAAAGTTAGAACCACCTTATATAGGATAATAAACAGTACCACAGGAAAGTACTGCCCAGTAGCTTTCATTTGAATGGTCACACTTTAGGATTTCATCCACAGACGCAAAAGTTACAATCGCCTTGTACAGCATAATAAACAGCACCACAGAAGAGTACAACTTAGTAGCGTTCGTTTATGAATGGTCACACTATAGTATTTCATTCACAGACTCAAACGTTAGAACCACCTGGTACAATATAATAAACAGTAAAGCACAGGAAAGTACTTTTCAGTAGCGTTTATTTTAATGGTCACACTCCTAACGATTTCCTCCAACTTGTCCAAACACTTTAAAAGCTAGAGCTAGCTCAGAACAGACCACTAAACAACAGCATGAGGAAGTACAGCTTAGAAAATTATATTTAAATGTTTATACTGTAGAAATTTAACATGTAATTTGAAAATTTGCAGAGCTTCATAAAGCATTATCAAAAGAAGTGGAAAGAAAGAAAGACTCGATTAATCCGCGTCATCAGCAACCATCCGCTCTTACTCTGATAATCAAATATTTCATATTGCACATTGTGCGTCATTACCAATATTAGACACTCAGCCCGTTCACAAGAATTATCACACCTCAAAGTTTCGATCTCAGACTTGAATGTTAAGAATATGAGGGTCAGTACTATTCATGGCAACGCGTACAGCCGTTTACTCGAGGTACAAAACAAGACTAACCTCCGCGCAGGACAAAAGTACAGTCATACCATGTTAACACACAGACACTGAAAAGGCGATAGAAAGAGTCCGTATAAACAGGGTGTGAGTATTAAGAAGGTCATGTTATGAAAGACAAAAAGACACCTTTTATTAGTACAAAGTACTAAAGAAATACAAGAGGACATTAGCCTCTTCAAATTAAACATTTCTAACCTTAACAAAGCCGTTGTTTCTCGGACTAAATTCACAGAAACACTCAAAAATCGCTCATCTTTATATTACTTAATCTAAACCGTTTTCTGCATAACTCATGTGACGACAAAATAGTCTGAAACTGCGGTGTACTGTATAGCGCTTGGAACATCGAAATTGTGTCCAAAAGGATAGGTCTGTTACAGTACACAGTTAATAACGAAGGATCCACATTAGCGAGGTTGGCATTCTGTGAGAATCTCAGTGTTGACTCGGCAAAAAAACAAGTATCGATTGTCTGTATTAAGCGGGTTAAATTTGGAGAAAATGTATGGGCGTTCCTTCCGCAGCAGGGACAAAGAAAAGTGTCCGTATAAAGCTGGGTTCGAATGTATTCAATGGCAAGCAAAAAGCGAGTTAAATACGTTCCTAAGTAACATAACTGATAAGATTACTTTTATTGGATTAGGAGAAGTTAGAAGAGTGATACTTGGTAATTGACTGGACACATGAATATCTGTTACATGGTATGGTAAACGCTACCCTTCCGCCAATCCTGACGAAAGTATGCCATTAACAGAAACGCGATATAAGAATCGGCTCTTAAAAAGTGAGGATTACTATCTAGAAAACTTTAAAGTTATACACTGAACCTCTATAGGGAACAATGAATAGTCCTTCAAGGAATCAAAAAAACCCTTTATTCAAGTCATTGCTATCGTTTGCCCAGCTTTGTAGGTCTGATTGAAGTCTGTTCAAACATACACGCAAAACTGAAAACTTCTCTGTTTTCTTTAACTGATTTGTTAATTTCATCAAAGGAAATCCTGTTTGCTTTAGAATAGTGTAAGGTGTTAGCCAAGACGTGGAAAAGAGTATATTGTGTTTCAAAGATTGAAGAAATTAGTGAAAAGTATTTGAAAATTATATATATTCAAAGAAAACTTTGTGACAATGCCATTTCTTCGAGAGTTTGTAACAAAGTAGACCTTTAAAACTGGTTTGAGGGTTTAGGAAGGGTCAAACTCGTTGTATACTCACTGGCTTTGCGCCAGCTACTTAGTTTTCGTTGTGTTTCATCAAGTGTTTCATTGTGTCTTGAAGGCGCTCGTCCAGCTTATACCCCACACATAGAAAGCTTGGATTAAAGCAAGGTTAAAACGAGCTTTCAGAGCTCAAAATTGCTGCTTGTGTGAAACTTAGACGTTGTTACGGACATTTCTTCCCTTGCAAGTGCAGTTATCTCCTTTAACACCTTCACTCAGGATAATGAAGAAAGGTTTACTTCTTCTCCGCTCTCGGAAACATTTTAGTGGCCTGCATCGGTGCTACACGAGTCTGTGGATGAAATGCTATGAGTGACCATTTAAAGTAGTGAAAGCTCTTTTGCTGTCTGACTAGTCCTCGTTAATTTTATTTTGTTTCCAGTTCCAACTTTTGATTCACCTGGCCGTGCACAATTGCTAACAAATTGCTATTACGAGGCCATTGAAATGAAACTCCTTCTCAGTTCGCATAATACCATTTTATCTTTAATATTTTACAAAGTGAAATTTGTGACTGATTTCTGTTCATTTTTAGGTACTTTTGCCGGAAAGTAAAAGGTTTAAGTTATTTTTAAAACCCGTCGATTTTTCGACGGGTTTCACATACTACAGTTACGCCTATAATTAATCCAATCAGGTTTGCGCTTGAAAAAAATATCCTTTTTCTACTCATTGTTCATTGTTCTATTTGGGTGGTTCGAACCCGTGAACCAGTGAAATCTCATTAAAATGTGACCAAATTTGTTGTTGTTGTATGTATTTTTAGAACTAGATAGGTGGCTCTAACATTCAAACTAGTCAGTGATAACTGAAATTCTCCTAGCAGCATTATGTCTTAGCAGGTAATCCCTTCCGATACGTCGTGATATAATCAGGGGCACCCAACGAGAATTTTGTTCAAAACCACTTAAACATAGTATTGTTAAACGTATTTTAGTATTTAAACGGTAGATATGGGCATATTTTTATCCCCTAAAATTTTTTCATCTGTTCGGATTTCCTAGCTGAAAGTCTAGTGATCCGAAAATTATAGGGATCAAAACTTACCTTTTCGAAAATTTCAGCCAGAAAAAAGGCTCTCGAAAATTCTAGGTGACCTTTTCAGGGTAAAAATCCGTTTAAAATAAGCAATTACACCATTTTTTAGATGTTCGAAAATCCTAGGAGAGGCAGGCAAGCAGGAAATTTTACCACAAATGTTTCGAAAATTCTAGATCTCAAATCGTCTTCCGAACAGATATTCTTCGGAAAATTGCCGTTGGGTGCTCCTGTATAATATATGGTTTTACGAATACGTTTTTACCTTAACCAGCTAGGCAACGTACAAAACAAAGGTGCCAGACCCAGGTTATTTTCAGCAGGTTTTGTTGAACTAAGGTTGTTTAGTCTGTTTTAAGTCATAGAAATACTTCGTCTCAAACTAGGGAACTCATCGGTGGTTTGAAAAGTTAGGTTAAGTTTCAGAATAAGAATAACAAAAGGAAATTTTTTTCTGAAAGAAATAAATGGTTTTATGCTTGGTGTGACTGATCAATGTGTAATTTCTCCAGCTGCCAGAAAGGGGGCGTTCCTGCTATCCGGGACATTATATGTGTGTTCTCAAGACATGAAATCGAGGCACGAAGTCCCTCTGCTCACTGCAGCACGGAAATAATGAAACATTTTTCCCCCCCTTCCCTTCCCTTTTCCTTTTCTCCACTTTACTGTCCCGGATGGCGGGCGTGGGTGTGCCCTTGGGCTCTCCACAAGTTGCTCGAGATTTTCCAAAATGTTTCCTGTAATTTCTCAAAAAGTTGCTCAAACGTTGCTCAAAAAAAATCAAAAGTTGCTCGAAAAAACAAAAACGTTTTTTAGTCTGATGCTAAAATATACAAATTGTACAACAAATTAGTAAGATTTCTAAGCATTTTTGTGCAATTTTGCGGCGTAACCAGCGTTACTAAATAACTTTGTCCTCAATTAAAACCGAAATATGTAATAAGCTAATAAAATTGTTGAATGACCCTCTACACCTGAGACACTCCAGTCAGTCGAATGTGAGTCTTCGTCCACCATTTTGAATTTTCTCTAAAAACTGCTGACCTAGCAGCCCGGCTACTGTTATCTTGCGCCCATGATCTGCGCCAGGGGGGGATTTGGCTCCTTTTTTCACAAGAAATTCATAAATTGTCCACTAAAACATTGTGAAATATGGAAGAAAGGCCAATTTCAGCACTAAAAGCTGCTGCGATATCTCAGACTATACTTGTAGAAAGCCCTAGTGTGCCTTCACCTTTGATGGGATAATCTCCTCGGTGTATCTGGATTTTCCTTAGTAGCTCTATATACTTAAAAATTAAATAGACGGCCACTCCTGTGGCCAAAATTCATACCAAAATGGTATTGTCATTATTTGGTACCTCAGCTAACAGAACTCACCCAAAGCGAGACCCCGCTGACGTCTATAATTGACTTAACAATTATTATTAAAAGGAACATGGAGGATAAAAGAAGTTAAGACTGCAGTTGTTAAAGTGTAACTGAACAACTCCTTTTTCCTGACTCATCTCCATACGTTTCCTAAAACGACTAGTCGAAAGAATTTTGAAAATATTTTCCCTTTGGTGATCAATTTACTAATTCTCATAACCTTTTCTCTTGATGACGTATTCAAAGTCGTCGGGAGAAAATTGACGTTAGTCACTCTTGGGTCTTTATGGGTTCAATAGCCCGAATTCCGGCGTGGGTACTTGAAAAAAGTGTGTTTTTGTGTATTCCCCCGGAGGACGGGTTGGGGGGTCCCTTACGAAAGGTACGAACATGTTCGTGAATTATACCGCCTAAAAGATTAATATCTATTGCCGCTGTGTTTACTTTGTTTCATCATAATTACTTTACTCCTTATTTATCGAATTCTCGCGTTCAATTAGTGAATTTTTTTCTTAGTTTGCAAAGTAATTCTCATGTCCTTGAAAGGGTTTAAATTCTTGGGCAGACGGGCCTCTTGATAAATTGTGTTTTGGTTGGTTTAAATGCCTTTGTTTGTATTCAATACCAACACTTGAAAGTTGGATGCCATTTCCTTCTGTTATCTTTGAGAAATAAAGCTTTTGCCTAAAATGTAAACAAAATTTGAAATAGAAGCAGAACTTGTAGCCATTGAAATGTTTCTTTGATTGCAAATACTTGGATGAAGTTGTTAAGTGTGAGGCACCGAAAACAGGAATTCTTGAGTCTTCCCTAAAGTAGCCCGTGTTTTTCTGAAGCACAATAAGTACGAAATGTACGCTTTGTCAACCATCAACTTGAAGGCTATTCATCCGTTTCTCGCTTTACTTGTACTGTTTGTTTTTTGTGTTTAAGATGAAAGTTGAATCGATTTTAATCTAAGGTTAACCTTTCATTCCTAAAACGTTTGAGTCAGCATGAAACCAAATCCTGTGATGTTTCCATTAAAATCAAACCTCTTCAGCAGTTCTATCACATAGTACTCGGTAAGTCGTTCAGGAGGGTTTCACACATGGAATAAAACTGATTTGAGATATAACTGAAGTTTATTTTCTGGCCACGTTTTCAAGCTGAAAGTATAGCTGGTTTAAGCCCTTAACATGGGTGCAATACTCGTTGTTACCTCAAGATCGCAATTTCCGTTTTTTTGTGTGTGATATTAAACACTTGATCTCGTTAGAATAGGAAAGACTTAACGAATTGCCAAAACTGTGCAAGAAAAATAATGGGCTTTGTTCCTCTTACTCTCGAATTATAAATTTCTGAGCCTCCTTTGAACTGTATAAGTCGGAGAGTAAGATAAAATCTCTTAAAATAGATAAAATAAAGTTGTTTGACGTAAACCAAACATCAAACTATTTGGCTTTCGCTTGACAGCAGTCACCCACTCGTAAGTTATATCTCTGAGTTAAAAGGTATCATTAAGCCCTTGTGTTGCCTATGGTATGAAGAGACCTTAAAAGCCACATCCGGCAGCCTGTCCTCTTTAAGCAAACACCATTCCATTCTGTCTAGAATAAACTTCCTAGCACGAATAAGCTTGAGTAATGAACTTTATGAATTTGTCATCTTCCAAAAACATCTTACCTTTGTGACAGTTGCACATTCATCTTGAGTAAGATATCTCATTTGCGCGTTTTCAACACACAGATTTCGGCGAACACCTTTTCGTGAGGGGGTGTTTTCTTTTGAAGAGCTTCTTGAGTGAAGAAATAGGGATAAATTGCAAATCTGATTTATTTTTCGACTGACTGTATAATGAAGTGCATATCTTAATCCGCACTCGAAGCCACACAACAGAGAGAGATTAGATTGTAATGCGATATCAAACTATTTTAATTCACCATGAATTTTATAATACGTTTAAACCATGCGATTATTGCGAAATGCGCTTTCGTATTTGTAATTCCTCGTTCAATGACGGAACTAAACGTTTCAACACAGCCGATTTATGGGCTGCCTTTCCCTTTGCGTCATTTGCCACCAAGCCCCCCCCCCCCTTCCCTCTCAATTCAAATCGTTAAGCTATGCTAGCTCTTATTATGCTGTAATACAGTAGAACCTCAGATAACTTGAATCCCCCTCTAACTACAACTAAATTTCCTTTCCTTTGATCAAAACTTCGCAGAAATTTACCCCGATAACTCGAGCTGTTTCGTTTCCCGGCCCTTCAGAGTTCGAGTTACCGGGGTTCAGCCTCAATTAATAGAATCGAACCGAATCGTCACCATCAAGCCCGTGAAAAGGGTTTTCAAGTTAAAACTACCACGTTTGTACATTATACCTTAGGGCACTATGACTCTAATCGGCAGTATATGCATCGAGAAAGAAGCTTTGTTTCTACGTGAATCACGATAGAGGCACCAGCGTACATGCCCCTTTCTATCATTGCAACAAATAACATATTAATATCTGAGTCTTAAAATGGAAAACTATTATTTTCTTCTCAGAAACTTCCAAAACATGGGCGGCTTCCTATGCCCCGTTGTCCGGCCTCCAAGACCTCAAGTATGTCATCCCATTTGTAAAGACGTTTAAGTGTAGCCATTGCAATTCTTCTTGAAAAACTTGATATACCTGTTTCTCGAAACTTAAGGAATAATACAACCTTGTTTAAAAAGTAGTCCGGAATTTTTTTTGTGAAAATTCTCGAGTAGATTTAAGCGATGGTGTTCATGTTTGCTTTCGAGTATAATTCGTCACCGATAAACTACTGACGTCAAGCTTTCATTTACACTTGTGCCTCGAGTACCCATTGCAGAATTCCTCTGTAACTGCCCCCACTGCTATATCAGCCGGTCTACCAGGGAAACACTGGACTGCTGGTGAAAGTATTTTATAAATGCTGACTTCAGTGGCCTTCCTCGTCTTGTCAAACTACTCTCGGAGCAACATATGTGAAATTATGGTGGAGTCGTACACTAAGGTAAGACAATGTAAAATGCGACGTAATTGAAAGGGAACAGACGGCAATAAACGAATGTTGCTGTCTCAGACACTACTGTCGAAATAGTTCATCATTGTGAGGATCCCAAGATTCGTGGAATTCCATAGTCAGTTTTCCGAAATATTTAATGGCCTAACGACAAAAATCGAAAAAGAGTAACTAAAAGATTTTGCTGCAAGACTTTGAAACACTGATTTCGTCCGGTTTCAACAGAACTTATTAGCACCGGGAACTATTGGGTTAAACAGATAATGAAACGAGCTTTTTAAATTGGCCATCGAAGAGTCGAGACGAGGCTTGGTTCAGTGGAGTCATTGAATATATAACGCCTCTTTCTTTAAGTTCGAGAATGACTGGATCTTAGAATACATGTTGCGAATATCCCCCGCACAGTCTTTAATATAGGTGCCTTACAGTGGAGGACGTTTTGATCAGCTTAAAAGAATCTAGAGAGCAGGATATCTTACTTGAATGGAACTAAATAGGTTCCGAATGACGGCGTTCGCTTACTGCAACTTCAGATTGCTTCGACGCTGTGAAGCGCAATAGATCATATATATGCCGTGAATTTTTGCGCTGTATAAGTAACTAACTCACCCATTAGCTTCTCCTTGTGCCTAGCGATGTTACTGCTATGCAAACGAGGAACTGTACTGCGTTCTGAAGTTCGGAAAGGATTCTTCTTCTCCAACCCTTTCAANCTAAATAGGTTCCGAATGACGGCGTTCGCTTACTGCAACTTCAGATTGCTTCGACGCTGTGAAGCGCAATAGATCATATATATGCCGTGAATTTTTGCGCTGTATAAGTAACTAACTCACCCATTAGCTTCTCCTTGTGCCTAGCGATGTTACTGCTATGCAAACGAGGAACTGTACTGCGTTCTGAAGTTCGGAAAGGATTCTTCTTCTCCAACCCTTTCAAGATTGCAGGGTCCTTCTTACTTTCTCGCGCCTTGTACCAGTTCACCAAAGAGCGTAACTGTTTGTGTACCCGTGAATTGTAGTGTTTACATGGCCGTGTTTGAATGTATTACATTCTGTAAGTAGTGTATGTATGAAATGTTATTTCGGCTTAACTAACTGGGGCAATTGAATGTCCTGAGAATGTTCAATTTTCGTGAATAACAAACATTCTCCCTGAAATGTTCCAATTGTTACTAGAGTCTCTAATAATCTACTCCGTTTTTGAGATAAAAAAAAAGGGTTTCCTTCTGAATGGTCACACAATAAGATTTCTCCCGCAGTTTCGGTACAAGTTTCAATGAACTGACAACATTTCATTCCCGCCATCCAAATTTTTGGATTGATTAAGGTTTCAATACATGAATACTGCAGTAATTATCGCGCAGTTTCATAGTTGCATGCATTTTTACTTCCATTTCACAATACAGTTCATGTTATTAATCAACCCAGTTATTTCATGACTAATTTTAGCTTTTCCTGCTTAAAGATCAGACTCAGTGAAGGCACTGTTGTTTGTGAATTCTTTAAAATTATAATCCTTGGCACGTTGATACCCTCTTAAACATACAATTTAGCTTAACTTTACGTCGCCTGGAGAGCCAACGTAAACATTTGAAATTGTTCTTTTTTGCTCTTAGATAGCTAAGCTCAAAGTCTTCTGTGATAGCATTTCTCTCAGCACACATTTGTACAGTAAACATATTGGCATTCGAGGTGGCCCCTCCCATGAGCCGGGTTTGTTTCTTGTCGTTTTCGTTCACGCCAGAAACAAAGCTGTAAGATTCATTCAAATATTTCAATAAAGCAAACACATGATGCCCATGAAGTATTTAAAATCCAACAATATACTTGCGTTTTAGTTGTAAAATGGAACTGAAGGTACTTCGCTTCAGTGAATTCAGTGGCAGATTGACTAGCCTTGTTATTGTAAATAAAATTGTACCAGTTTTGATACAGTAATGGAGCGGCTTACAGGCTTAAATATGATGATCTACGTTCCTTTGTTTAACGCTACTTATACTTTGCAAGACCAATCCCAAGTGCTCAGTGTATCATGCAGGGAATTGAAACTCTGACTGTTTGCGTTAATCACCGAATTGTGAAAGAAAATGGTATATCTGATATCACTACATTATATGTAGCCTGTTCCAGGCTCCGAGATGGTCGGGTTCGCGAAATTGAGAAAGCGCGAACACGAAACTAAAACGGGAGGAAATCATGCGCTTATATTTTCGCGTGCCTTTCAGTTACCTACCATTTTGCGCTGTATAAGTAACTAACTCACCCATTAGCTTCTCCTTGTGCCTAGCGATGTTACTGCTATGCAAACGAGGAACTGTACTGCGTTCTGAAGTTCGGAAAGGATTCTTCTTCTCCAACCCTTTCAAAATTGCAGGGTCTTTCTTACTTTCTCCCGCCTTGTACCAGTTCACCAAAGAGCGTAACTGTTTGTGTACCCGTGAATTGTAGTGTTTACATGGTCGTGTTTGAATGGATTACATTCTGTAAGTAGTGTATATGTATGAAATGTTATTTCGGCTTAACTAACTGGGACAATTGAATGTCCTGAGAATGTTCAATTTTCGTGAATAACAAACATTCTCCCAGAAATGTTCCAATTGTTACTAGAGTCTCTAATAATCTACTCCGTTTTTCTAAAAGATAGAGATAGAGAAAGGGTTTCCTTCTGAATGGTCACACAATAAGATTTCGCCCGCAGTTTCGGCACAAGTTTCAATGAACTGACAACATTTCATTCCCGCCATCCAAATTTTTGGATTGATTAAGGTTTCAATACATGAATACTGCAGTAATTAACGCGCAGTTTCATAGTTGCATGCATTTTTACTTCCACTTCACAATACAGTTCATATTATTGATCAACCCAGTTATTTCATGACTAATTTTAGCTTTTCCTGCTTAAAGATCAGACTCAGTGAAGGCACTGTTGTTTGTGAATTCTTTAAATTTATAATCCTTGGCACGTTGAAACCCTCTTAAACATACAATTTAGCTTAACTTGAAGTCGCCTGGAGAGCCAACGTAAACATTTGAAATTGTTCTTTTTTGCTCTTAGATAGCTAAGCTCGAAGTCTTCTGTGATAGCATTTCTCTCAGCACACATTTGTACAGTAAACATATTGGCATTCGAGGTGGCCTCTCCCATGATCCGGGTTTGTTTCTTGTCGTTTTCGTTCACGCCAGAAACAAAGCTGTAAGATTCATTCAAATATTTCAATAAAGCAAACACATGATGCCCATGCCAACAATATACTTGCGTTTTAGTTGTAAAATGGAACTGAAGGTACTTCGCTTGAGTGAATTCAGTGGCAGATTGACTAGCCTTGTTATTGTATATAACATTGTACCAGTTTTGATACAGTAATGGAGCGGCTTACGGGCTTAAATGTGATGATCTACGTTCCTTTGTTTAACGCTACTTGTACTTTGCAAGACCAATCCCAAGTGCTCAGTGTATCAGGGAATTGAAACTCTGACTGTTTGCGTTAATCACGGAATTGTAAAAGAAAATGGTATATCTGATATCACTACATTATATATAGCCTGTTCCAGGCTCCGAGATGGTCGGGTTCGCGAAATTGAGAAAGCGCGAACACGAAACTAAAACGGGAGGAAATCATGCGCTTATATTTTCGCGTGCCTTTCAGTTACCTACCTTACCCTACTATCTGAGAGCCCTGAACAGGCTACTTATATATGCTACACTACACTGATTTAGTTCAAAAGTCATGCTAACCGTTTTGCCAAGCCTTTAGCATTCACCATTTCCACCAAACATTTTGCATGAACATGGTGTATTATGGGCAATGTGAAAATGGTGATTTGCCTTTTTGAACGTACAAATTAGGTTTCTGGAAAACTGCCCACCTACCCCTCCCCTAAGCCCTCATTTTGCTCTAAGTAAGAAGTAAGTGTTAATGTTAGCATAGGGGAGGGGTAGATGGGCAGTTTCCCAAAAACCTAAATTGATCCCAAATTTTCAGACAGTCTTGTGATCGAAATACTCTTAATTTTACTGATCGGTTATTGACCCCTTTCACTCAAGGGGTTCTTCCTCACCCCCCCTCCCCGCCCCTCCGGCGGACTTTCAACGTTTCGTAGGGAGAGCCTCACTAAAATAAAATGTTTTAATCATTTTGTAGATGCCTAGACGTGATGCTAAGTAAAAAGAGAGAAAATGGGATTAATCCTGTAAAATTGTCATCTGGTGAGCCTGAAAGTTAACATGTTTGGACACAATGATGTTACGGGACGTGCGACTGGTGCGAAATCAGATTAAAATGTGACGTAGTCCTCACTTCTGGTTTGTGAAACAAAAACAAAGGAACGTGTTCCTTCAAATGAAAGCCCTTAACAAATATATCTCTACTGTATGGAATCATTATAATTGTTTGATAATTTTTATAGTAAAACGTCGTGGCGATTTGCCGATGTCAGAACGATGCCAGCAGGATGATAGTATGTAGCGCTCGTTAGGCCATCAAATCTGCGTCATATCACGACCCCTGACGACCTGGATTACGTTATTCGCCGGCCGACTAAAGCTTCCTTCGCTTTTGTCAAACGTGAAGAGTCTGTAACTTTTCTCCTTTCGCACATTTCCCATTGCCTATTCTCGCGTGTATGTTTGTTAGGAATCCACGTTTTTACCCACGCGGGCAGCGACGCGCGCTGGCCCGGAGCCATATTGCTCTACTAAGATGAGTGCCTTTTCCGGGATAGAGTTTTAGTTTAATTCACTACATGCTTATTAGTGTTGACCCTCTCTTTTCAATTCACCATCCCTTTGAAAAGGGCAAAAGGCCTCTTGTTAATACTAGCAGATAGTAACACAACACTGAGTTCTTTTAGGGCCACCTGAGTCGTAACACGGCGCAGAACGATAAAAAACCGCAGGGAAAACTGTAGTAGTCTTTTCGGGTGGGAAATGGTAGGGGCTCCTTCGGAACCCGGGCACCCGGGCTTCGGAAACTGACGTATACTTTTTAGCTTTTACCCTGGTAGCTTGGAAAGGTTGCATATTTCTATCAATCAGTTTTATCATTCACACCCGGGACCCCCCGGGCATTCACAATGCGAAAAGAAATAAAAGATCCAGCAACCATTATTAAGGTTAGGTAAAGACTGGTAAAAATTTCGGACAGAATAAAGCGCAAGGCTCACCGCTTTTCAGGCTTTTCCCAGGTTACACGGTGGAAAATAAAGGAATGGGGCTTCCGTGTTGAATGTCAACTTCAACCCCCGCGCCCCCTCAGAGGAGGGGGGCGCTTCACCGACAATTAACTAGGGTACTGCTTCTGAGACTTTCAAAACGCCTCTGTTACACCTTAGCACCCGGGGGGACTCCCATTCCGCTTGCATTAACCTAAACCAGGTCAAGGACCCGGCATAATAGTCTCCTTCGCAGTCGCTCGGGCCGCAGTACCATACTTCTGCTGCATGTTGTGCAATTGAGACATATTGAAATTACGCGATGCCTTTGGCTCGATACTGGATGAACACCCACTGAATAACCCTTTCCCTTTCCTTACGTTGAATACGGTGTGAATAGTATTTATTGAATTATACCATTCCATACAAGTGTGTTCTAAATTAGCGACCGGTAGTTGAAATTCTTTTAATTAAGAGTGTTCATTCAATACTATTAATATTAAGCTGTTAAGAATATAGAGGCGTAATCTTTCGTCAAATGAAAGCTATTTTGCAGTACTCCATTTTAGTATTCTCTAGTCCAGTCAAACAAACAAGATGAGGAAATTGCGGGGGAAATTGTAGGTATAAGTATCGTGAATTAATACTCACCAGAGTTGTATTTTGGCCGAACGCGTCCAGAAGACATCCCGAACTGTAAATGTGTTCTGTAAACATATCTATCAATTGATGAAGTCTCTGGTAAGTCTTATTTGCAGAAAGCAGAACTGACACAGTCGATTCCACTCTGTCTTCCGTTTTTTCCTGCTGACTGCGCTAATCCCTCATGTTATCAGTCTGTTTTGGGTCATAGCAAGAACAATGAACACTCCTTGAGTTAGTGTTCAAGCCCATTAAACAGTCATCGTTTGTTTGTCAAGTCTGACAGCTTACCCCTAGAAAAGGAAGTGAATTCTGAGATTAGAAAGGCCTCTTTATTCGTTAATACTTAACATCATGTAATGTTACGCCGATAAACTGCTATTTTCTTCCTGCTACTCAAAGATTCGCTGGAAAGAGTAGATGCTTTTCGTGCCAGCGTATTAATAAAATCCAGGTTCTTGAGACGAACGTTGACCTTTTGGCCAAAGCTAATGTTCCCTTCTTCATAATCTGCTGTCTTCTACAACAATCAACACTCATGCGCTACTCTGGCATTTCCGTCGCAGGAAATCAATTTTGTTTTTGTTTGTCTTGTAAAGTATTGCACTTATCTAAATTATTTTTAAACTCTTACGGATCAGCACCTTGCCTTGTGACCAATCACAGAGCTGTCTGTGTAGTGTTAGCGCCGTGTCCACTCGATTAGGTCCCGCCCTTATATCCGGTCTATAGCCACACGCGTAAATCCACATTAAAAAGCTAACCAGATTCGTTTAAGCTTGCGAGCAAGCTCGTGCGTCTCAAGAGCGGTATGGCTCAGATCAACCCAAAACAGAACATTAGTTTCTCTATCGATGGAATCCTTAATTCTGGCAACGAAGACGATAGATTTCAAAGGAATCGTGAAACTTGCAGCACTTTTGAAACGATTTCTTTCAAGAAAGCAGTGACAACGGAAGATGGAAGCAATATTAGAGGCGACAACAGCCCCAATAACAATAATAGCCTGATCAGCATGGAGAAGAACACAGGTCAGCCTTTTTTTGCTTTTTATGTTTAAGAAGATTGTTTATTGTTATTTCTGTTAGTAAGAAGGGTTGTTATGATCATAGCAGGCAAAAAAAGACTGAGTAGAAAAGGAAAGCTTTATCAAAACCCAGCTGATCAATGTTGGCTTAACTTAAAATAACAATGAGCCCCGGAATTAGTCCATAGACTGACTCAGTGATAGTAGTTCGTGTAGTAAAGCCCGCCGTCTTAGTGTTTTTAAAATAAATTCAGCAGTTGTTAGTGTCGAGATTTATTTATTATTTTCGTTCTCTGACGAGAAAGTCCTGGCAACATTTTCATGACTCGTCTGGAACTTATTGAATCAAATGACAAAGTTTCCCCGATAATCGAGCTCTCCTTTTAATACCGTGGAAAACTATTAGAAATCTCAATATCCAGAACAAATTTCCCTTACAAAAGGGTTCAACACTGTTGAAAATGAGTGAGTGTTAGTGGGAAAGTATTGTTTCTTTCCAGTGAGGTAGAATCCAATTAAAAAGGCATTGACTTTAGTTAAATTGGATAACTTTTTTAACCAGATCATCTGAAGATGGCTACGTCCGATTCTACCTGATAAATAATCATTATAGGTCAGTGTTCGAAAGGCAGCTTTAAGTTATCGCGAAAGACCATTGGCTTCAAAGGAAACAATTGCCATGTCACACGCTCAACTGAGAAATACGCATGTTTATTGATGCAACCGTTTCAGTTTGCGGAGTTTGTAGACCGACGTTTCGACAGTATTGACTTTGAACATTTTTGCCAAAATTGTGCGGTTCTTTTGTTTAACAGAGCAGATACTAAAAACAGTTTTATTGGTTTTTGTTATATTCCTCTTGTCTCTCAAAAAGACTGACGTATTTCATCTTCTCGACATGATGGCGGTGTTTTCGACAAGCTGGCCGATTCAGGAGAATTGAATATATAGATATATATATACGTTGTTCAAAAAATCACAATTCGTATCTCTACGTGAAACAGTGTTTGAATGGTCAATGAGTCTGTAGACTTTCCCGGATTTGTTACGAACCGTGGCTTTTTTACCAGAGGAAATTTTAATATTTCTAAGTGCAGTAATGTCGTTCTGACGTCTTGATACTGACATGTCATACCAGATTTTGGCCACCGAATAAAATCTGGTTTCTTCTGGTACTGTTCGCGTTTTAACGCCAGTAGTTAAGAAAACGAAACTTCTTGGTTATTTTTTCATTAATGCTAATTTTGACCACTCTTGGGAGTAAAATGCCTTGATAATCGTGACAAGTAGAAGAAAACGTGAAGGACTTTGCGTTTATCGCTATTGAGTGCATTATGTGGTGGGGATTATTGCAAATTAATCCCTACAAGAAGACAGGAAAAACGCGAAATTACTTTTTAAGAATCTTATCTAAAACATCCCAATTCTCACGCATTGTTTTAAGGGAATTGAGTTGGTACAGTTTGCAAATACAAAAACCTCCCCCAAATCCTTTATTACGTGGGATTTAAAACGAAATCAAGACTATCATCAATTGATACGAGGCATTGCTGAATTATAAAAGTAAGATTATAGAATGAAATACTTGAACCTCTTAACAGACTGTCTAAAATCTCTGACAATTTGGAGTATGCAAGGAGAGCACAGGGTGGTATGGAAATGACATGTTCTGCAAAGGTCTTCCTGTAATTTTTCCATTTAGCCTCACCACAAAGAGGACTGCGAGTTCTTCCTCTTCTTGATTGGCATATCATTATTATAAAATTGGATAGAAATTTCGTCGAAACAGCGAGTCATTCCTGCTGGCCTGTCTGACAGTCAAGGCGCCATTTTGTCTCAAGATGGGTTTCTGACCCCTGAGATTAAGTCCTCAGCAGATTGCAAGGTGTAAATTTTTTAACAGTGGGCGGAGTTGTGTTGTTGAGGTACTCTTGGCTCCCAACTTTATACATTGAGAACACGCAAACGTTCTTCTAAATTTTAATCAGATCTTTTTTTCTACTTTCACGTCTTGTCACCTTGCTATCCGCCCAACGCCCTCTTTACTGATACTGATCGAAAATTAATATCTTATCTAATGTTCAAGGAAAAATGTGTTGGTTTTAGCTCGTGGATCTAAAAAACAATAAGTAATATTAAGAATCTTCGCCTCAAATAAGAAAGGGCAAACAAAATTTAAGTCAGTTTTTACCGGAATCATAAGTCGACAGATAAAATAAAGTTGCCAAATAAAAGACCTTATCTTTTACTTTCTCAGCTCTGCAACATTCCAAGTTCATCTTTTCCTTGTCAGCTGAGTCTTGCAATTGTCAATGAGTGACTTCAGACTTCTATGGGTTGACTTAAGGGCATTAAGATAACAAACTTTCCTGTAGCCAGGCTACGTTATAAAACTTGCTTTTGCCATACACTTAATGCTTAGTTCGCAATGAAAGAGGCAAACAGGCCGAGTAAAACAAAGTGCCCATGCATCGCAGAATCTTGCTGACAGTATGTTGCTCTCACACAATTGATAATCTCACAGAATAATCCCTTCGATGACATGAACTGTATGGATTTCATACGATTTCTTTACTTTCTTTACTGGACAACGTGGCTAGCCTATCATATGAGGTAATAAATGGAATCCTAAAGCGTAAAATCATCGCAAAATAACAAAAAAAAATCAAGCAGAGGTAGTCCGTGGTACATATATTTTTACCGTGTACGAGTTCATCACTTTTAATTCGTATATGAACTGTTATGATAAAGTATGACAGTAGTACAGTGTACATGATAGAACTGGATTTAGAAGACAGTATCGTCAAATCCTGTCGTACCTTTATTTTTTAAATTACTATGCTACGTGAACAAGGAAACACCTACTTATGGATCCCTTTTTGGATGATATCCTATCTAGATTCTTTTCATGTCGTGCACGCTCTATTATCCAGGTGGATCTGCCTAAAATACTTATGAAAACGAAACTAACGCGCAGTATTTCAACCTTCTTGGAAAGCGAGAGTTTCTTTGCAGTTCTTTACATTGTAAGTCAGCAATTTTAACGTTAATTTTTATTCTGATAGTCTTTTTTTTTTTCAGTTTTTTCTTCTTTTAGAGACGTTACTCGATGATCGAAACTTGAAGTTTTCGCTACGCAAATAAACAAAGCTACTGATCAGATTTTGCCAACAATTTTGCTATTCCGGTCATAAGAAATTACTGCTTTCTGTTTAAGCCATTGAGTTACTTTATTATTTCTTCCTTTTCAGCTTTTTAGGACAAATTACTACACCATATTATCTGTTTTTCCGGTCATAAAAATCTCATTGTGGTCGTTACTCCAGTCTGACCTTAAGAGCTAATTGTTCCAGTGCAGACATCGTTTTGCCATTAACCCACTACCGGTCTATTATCAGCTGTTATTTACCACCCGGAAAATACATATCTACCATTAAAACTCCCGCAAAATATTTGAGAAAAGTTCTGCATTCTATTTCGTGCGAAATATGGGTGACAACAACTCGCGAGAAGTTTGAGTCGAAGACTGAGGCCTTTGATTCCGAAATTATATTTTTCTTTCCCCTAATCTAAGTAAGTTTCATGTAAGGCTGTTATCTTATTCTACCTTTTTCTAAATATATAAATCAAAGAAACTTCATCATTGTAGAATGTTTATTTGGTTTAAACATTAGTATGATGCAACTAAACTTAATGCTCGACTCTAACTACAATAAATTATTTAGCAATTTGTCATAACCAGACAAATGAATCAGTTCTGCCATTTCAGGCTTCTCCACTTGGAAAAGAACAAAATACACCTGTAGAAACAGCATCATTAAAACTTTTTGAGGCGCATTAAGCGCACAAAAAAACAACAATTATTTTAGTCAGCTTCATTTGAAAATTGTTGATAGAAGTATAAAAAGGGTGTAACTTTATATACGAGTTGAACTAACGTGGTACTAGCTTTTAACACATCAAAGTATGGCATTCCGAAAACAGTTTTTTTTTTCTCTATGTATAGTTCTTTTTAGATGTTTCATAGCATTTAGTAACACACTCCACTCATTTTATTTCTATAAATTTAATTCATTCCACTTTAGTCCTAAGATTTTGAGGACAGGCACACCTCCACAGCCTGATCATTCAAAACTAATAGTTACAATACTATAGTGTGATTTTACCCACTCTAGTTAAAAGGATGAACCTCCTGTGAGATCCTAGAAATCACTGAATGTAATTACTCGAGACTTAACCATATTGTTTAACAAAACGGCAGCTTAGCCCGGCACTGTGATGATACAAAACTTTTGCCACACTTAGAACTGTATTTCACTACAGATTGTAATCCCCTCGATCTAAAATTTCAAATAAAGTATCTCACGGAACGAATTTCCTCTTATTTTGTTACTTCTTTCACCGCCAATCAAGAAAAACAAGGACAATAAAAGAATACCAAAACGCTAAAGGTTTAACTCGGTAAAAACCTTTGTTCTATAGTCAGACAAAACTTTCTTCGGCTCTGGTTTTAACTGTTTTGTGTTGCATGCGAAGTGTTCATTCTGGCGCTGTGTTTTTTTCATCGAGTTGTCCGCCGATACCCTGCTGTCTTTGCGTGGGAGAACTTAAAAGGTTCACACATTTTTCTTAAGGCGAGTGTAACTCAATTACTTTCCTGTCTTGGCCAAGTGGTGCTGAAAAAGAGAAAATTCAAGTCTTCCAATGGGTTCTTAAAGCGAGTAAACAGTACTACTAATAATAATGTAACTGAAATGGTGCCTTGTATCTTCTCTTTCAACTGAAGATTCTAATGGCGCTAATGCATTTTGTAGCGCTTAAAAGTTCTAAACTTGAGAAAATCCAAATATTAAAAAAAGTACTTTATGAAGTACTCAGAAAAAATTTAGTACAAATGGGAAGGTATGGCCCAAAAAGGTTTCATTTGAAATTCTACACCACAGAATTTCGTCTACAGACTCAAAAAGCTTTAAAAAGTACATTTCGTGTGGATCATGGCTTTGGAAATGAACTGTCAGTAAAGAAGAAGAGCACATTAGAGAGGGCCTGTACTTTTCTCAGTGGGAGCAAGGTGTCAAGAATAAAGCGCGTTAAAATGCAACATTATATTATATTCTCCCCCATTCTTCGAACCACGTATTTTGCTCACTTATAGCGTTTGAATAACAAAACCCTTAATTCAGTTCACATCCCGATAATAGAGAGATCTCTAATGTTAAAATGAGGCAAAAAAAATGAGGTTATAGAAGATTGATACATTTTGTTTGAGGAATGTGTAGGAACTGAATGAACAAATATTTTCGTGCTAGCTTCTAGCTACTGAATCTGTGGACGAGACGGGAAATCCGTGCGAAAAATGAAAAATAGAAGCTTCTGACCAGTCATTTCCTGTGGTACTGTTTATTATGTTGTGCAAAGAGATTCTGACCTTCGAGTCTAATGATAAAATCCTATCGTGTGCCGATTATTCAACTGAAGGCTACTATAAAGCAGTACTCTCCTGTGGTGCTGTTTATTTTGGCGTATAGTGTTCCTAACGGCCAGAGACTGTTGATGAAATTCATTGTACAAAGTGGTTTTATACCTTTTTAGTCTCGAGACGAACTCCTGTAGGGTAACCATTCTTTTTCTCCCTCTTTTACGGTTTCTATATCACACACTATACTTTATTTTCATACACATCACTTTGCCATCTTTGCCCGCAAATAGCAAAAGCTGGACAAGGCGGGCGGAGAGGAAAGGTTACAGCAGTCATAACAGATAATATTGTAAAGTAACTAAATAAACTATGTGGATAAATAAGAATATCCTCTACAAAATGAAATTGAAATTTTTTAAACGCTATAATTTAAGGCATTATTTGTAGTTAAAGGGCAAAGAATACTACTGGCTCTACGAGTGAAAAAGTCATTTATAATTTCCAATTTCCTTCAGGATCAAAGTCTGAGGAAAGGGTCCGTCATGAAGCAAATACCAAGGATGTAGACAAGACAAAAACGCCTGGCAAGAAAAAGAGGCGCATTTTATTCACCAAGGCCCAGGTTTATCAATTAGAGAGTAGATTTCGCGTCCAAAAGTACCTCTCCGCTGTTGAGAGAGACCAGTTAGCAAGAATGATAAACTTAACCCCTTCACAAGTGAAGATTTGGTTCCAGAACCATCGATACAAAAGTCGTCAACAAATCAAACAGGATGGGCAGTTTGAGGAAGACATCAAGACGCCTTGTGGGGGACATTACCATCCTGCCGAGGTGCCGTGCTTACAGCCGTGCCCATATTATGAGCCTAGAGACAATATCAGTACGTTTCCGTCTGCCTTTATGCCCTGGACCCCTGTTTGTCCTCCACCCCCTGTAAGCACTCTGACCTCAGTAACTGCGCAACAAAATCAAAACTATTTGCGTTATCCTTCATGTCAGTATGAAAGGCAAAGACACGTTTACTTTCATCCTCCACTATTTTACTAAGCTTTTTCTTTTTTCAACAGTGTAGGCATGTCAATGTAAGTTAGGTAACAAGAATTGTGAAAGAACCCGGAGAAAAATCGCTGCAGGGAAGGGTTTACATTGAAATAATTCCGTCATTCAATGTCATTTATTAAGGGGGCTAGGTCACGTAATAAGCCCACGGTTGTTATTTCTTTTATCAAGCCAAACTCCATTGATAATGTTCAGAAAAGTTAACTTGACAAGCTATATGAGGAAAGGTCGGAAAAATCAAAATAACCGCTCGTATGAAAATGGAGAAGAACGCTAAGGAAAGGGCAAAAATGTTCTTATTTGACCATGGCTCTTGAAATAAATTCCAATAGGAGACTTCGTTTCACAAGCAGGGAAATAAGCGAAAATCAGTTAAATTGCGAGACGTATCTCCTTAAACCCTGGGAAAGAATAGTAATACCGCTTTCAATGTGACCACACGATAGGATGATGAATAATATTTTGACTTCATACCCTCTGTACAAAAATTATCTAGTTGCTCCTTCGTCCGCTCAATACGTTTGCTTCTTCTGGTATACTCGCACAATGAAAATAAATTAAATTTCATTCCCTGATACAATTAATAGTAAATTTGGAAGTTAAAGTTCGTTTTAAATGTGGAATCCAGTGTACATATAGTGTATATTTTATTAAAGGTAAAATAGGAATTGTCTAAAATTAACTGCGAAAGTTATCGTATATTCTGGGTGGGGGTTTGTTGTAACTATCTGTGTGATTGCTCAATCATAAATTTACTTAATTTACAACGGAAATACAGAATACAATCTTTTCATTCTTTAATACATCAAATTAGATTACTTTTTCTTCTCGGCATTCAATGACAAGATTTTCTTCTTCATCTCAACAATCTTTCAGCACTCAGCCTCTTCCTTGCTGTAAATTGCTCTTAAAATAAATTATGTAAAGAAACTTTGTGTGTCATGATACTTTTTAATGTGCTTCATAGTACTTAACGTGGTAAGCTCTTAAGGCGCTACTTAGAGAAATGTGTTCTTAAAGTCTATGAAAGATCCTCGCCCACCCAGTCAAAGGGGTTGTTCTTGTTTAAACCCTTACAATTCCAAAAAAGCTTTAACACAACAATTGTTAAAAAATAATAGATCATTACCGAAGACCTAGAGGAAAGGTACCATTTACGGTCGTAAGATTTCGTCCACAGATTCCAGTCTTAGAACTTCTTCGTGCCGCCATAATTGGCTGAAAATTGAAAAGTTCAGCTAAATTTGTAGCATTTCCGTGAATATCCACCTGAAAAAACATTTTGTTAAAGTAAATCGCCGACACCGCCGGCAAAATAATGTTTAAAGGTCATTTTTACGGTCACCCGGTCGGCTTTGGAACTTCATCCGCAAAAAGTATAAAAATAATGAACTAACGTCAGGTTGACAACATTATAAACAGAACACAATGAGAGAAACTTTATACTGCTCGCAACTACAGGCTAGAATCAACTTATACAGCAAAATACAAAAGATTAACACACACCATACTTCCAAACAGTTCTTTGTATCCACGATGGAGCCTCCGGGCTTGGCCAAAAAGATGTTTCATGACTCACTGTTTACCGGAAATATGCATTAAGAGTTAATCTGAGTAGTGAAATCGGTGTTACACGATTATTACCTAACAATCTAATGTTTATTTCAGGAGTGTAGATCTACCCTCTAACGAGCGTTAATTCTTGGACGACCAACCCGAATTCAATTTTACTAGAACCATTCCAGACATCGTTGCTCAATTTTAGGGTTAATGTTTTTAGCTTTTTTGCTTTATTGCACTTTAATTTTATTAAGTTTCTTTACGTGGTATAATTTTCCCTTCTGTTGTTAATTTACATATTAGTACAGTATTGACGAACTGTATCTACACAAGACGCTTATATTCATTTTCTTCCCTCACTTAATAAACTTTTATAGAGAACTCAGAGTTCATTCATGATTCAAACAAAGGGCTTTTTCTAACTAGAAAGCCTGTGTAACGTCCATATCGTCGCAATCCATTTAAGCCTTTCTCAGACTTAGATGGGAGCTATCAAAGTCGATGATTATCCGTTTTTGACCCACCCTCGTTATAATCTATTGAATCCTAGATTATGAGTTCTATTTGAATCCTTTGTAGAAGTTTTCATGCAGAGTAAGAAACATATTGAATGTTTTAGATTACTTAAACCAAGTTTTTGAGCTAACATGATTAGTTTAGTCTGATTTCAGTCAATTTTGTGATTCTTTACGGTTAAGTAAAAGTGCTAAAATTGCTTGACATAGGAGTCCCAGAAGAGTCCCAATGGGTGTCCGCTTAACCCTGTAAGTCTCAAAGGTGATCAACATCTATTTTCCCCTTATAATATCAATACATAATGAAGAGTAAAGGTTATGAAAATTAATAAAATGATCATTCAAAGGAAACGGCTTTAATCTGCAAACAAATTCTCTCAGCTGATTTTTTAAGGAAATGTATGAATATCAGTTTGAAGAATTTGATTGTAGATATCGGAGCGTAAAGGGTTAATGAATGCCTTCACTGGACAAACTAACAGGGATGCGATGCAGTTTAAGTTAGTGCACGTGACAAATGTGATTTTCCGTAGGCTCAGCTAACAAGACCTGCTCGAAACCCATTAAAAAGCCGGTGAACCCCCTTTATCGAAGGGGTATGAGAAAACAGCGGAAAATCCTGAAACTGTTCCCTTGCAATTTCGTTTTCCCTGGGGAGGGACTTAGCAGAGCAATGCAAGTTCTTGCATGGATTAAGCGATGTATGGGTGGCTTTACACCATAATCAAACAGTTCCTGTTTTCAAACTCTAAATCCGGGGGATACTTCTGGGAATTCTTGGTAGGGGTGTGCCGCCCGGTTCTCCAATCCTGATCCTATTGCCAAAATGGGCAAAATCTATACCCGTTTTCAGACAAAAACGGCGCAAAAACCGTACCCTTTGGTGCAGCACATACCTATATGGCTTATATAAGGGAGTTCCCCCCGGGTTCTATATACGTAAGCCGTTTTCTAGTTTCTTCTTTTGCATTTGACTTATACAGTGTCTCCATTTTTCAAACTAAATCAAATGCACATTTAGTTTTCAGATCAACATAAATGCAGCCTTTCAAGACCAATGAAACCCAAATTTTAAAATAATATTTAGAGCAAAGTGACCTGACACCCGTCTGATTATCCCGTATCAGTGAAACAGAAAAGGGTCGAAAAGAGATGATATGACCTCCTGCTACATCCGTCGTTTTCTCTTTTGCTTATAAAGTATAACCACTGGTATTTAGCCAGCTCGCTCTTTGAGTTTCCTCAGCTGCAAACCTGCATAGGTCATGAGGACTCAAATGTACTTCCTCCTTTGGGAGAGCAAACTGCTCACTGTTTTTCTTTAGGTCGGGTCTGTACACATGGAAGAAAGCCAACGGGTATTCAAAGAAAGTCACTGACGAATAAACAACTGAAAGAAATCGCGTTCAAATTCTTTGAATTCCCTCAGGCGATATTTTGATTTGGTTCGTCCATAATACGATATTCTTGAAAATCTAAGATAGATTATCACATTTTTTAAATAGAATAGGAAGGAAATGTAAACAAAAAGCTTTTAAAATCTTTAACAAGCTTAAGGAGTAATCCTTTAGTCGAGGAGTGCCTTTGCATAATCCTGAAACTTTCTTAACATCATGAATGTAAAAGTGAGAGAAAATTGCAGTTAATTGGAGTTGTACAGTATACACCTTACATACAACTACGTCATTTTTTGTAGTAGTTAACTGGGGCCAGATTTTGAATGGGTATTGATGATCCAATTACAACCTGGGACAAAACAGGGAAAAATAGTACATGTATGTTATTAAAATCTGGTGGATCATTTTGTGGTTACTCAGCTCTCTTTTCCGGATCTTCTGAAAGGGAAGGATATATGTTATACAGGACGTCGCCGGTAAACTGGCGTGCAACCAACAACTTATAATGCCAGGATTGCCCAACGGAAATGAAAATATTGAAAAGTTTTTCTTTTCCCCTGGGGGAGGGGGTGTGCCCCCTCCCCCCCCCCTTTCCCTGGTTCTTTTCTATATTTCCAGATCGAGTCGAAGACTGAAAAACATTGCCATTGCAGGGGATTGATAAATATAAAACTTTGTGCTCGGAAAAAAAACTTCAAGAACAGCGCTGTTACAACACATAAAGTTATGCGCAATGTTTTCCTATTTAACATGTAAAAACCATCTTCTATTTGTTACGTTCAGTCCACAGAATAGAAAATGTCCCTTTAACTACCAAGGCAGACCTGAATTAAACAAAGTATATGACAACGCTGTTCTTGCGTTCTCGCCTCCCAAACTCAAAGCGCGGGTCATTCCTTACAACTGAAGGTCATGTGACCTTGTTTGCGTTTTCAGTAGTGCGTGTGTACGAACCGTCGCATATCTTTACTGGCACGAATACATCTCAAAGTTATTAAGACCTGTTAACCTTTGAAAGGTATTAACTTCGACTCCAGGAAGTACACACATCTGATATCTGCACCGTTATGAATCGCAAGCTCAAGGTATCCAAGTTGAAAGGCGATTGGTTCTAAATTTGAAGAAAAGCCAGAGAAGCTACTTCCTGACAAAAGGTATATCTTTCAAGGGTTAAATTAGCCGACACCACAAGGCCAACTCGTCCATTCCTAGTAGCCCAGATTCGACATATTCAGTTAACTTCTAACTTGACTCCGAGGTTTTCTCAAATTTGGTTTGGTTTCTTTGTGCTGAAGTCTCTTCTGGGAATATTGGGAGACAATGGAATGCATGGTGAGATTTCAAAAAAAAAAATATTGGCTCGTAAAGCCTCGGAGTCATGTTAAAATTTTGATATACCGACCTTGGACTATTGGAAATGATATGACTAAGAGCGGTCTGCCTTAACTTGGAAGGTGGTTTGGTTCAAGTCATCAAAACAAGATCGGCTAGTGTTTATTATTATACTAAATTAGCTTATATTTCCCATGGAATTGGAAAATGTCTCATCACAACTGAGACATTCACTGATAGTACCTCCAGCAAAATGTATCTTCTCAGAGAAAGAAACAATGTACGATTTTTAATTCCAGACTGGAAAAGTTTGGTCGGTTTAAAATTTCTGGCGCATGCGCGGGCAAAAGACCCGTGAAAAAACTAGAAAACCCAGCGTCTTCGATTTTCCTGACCACCCGTCTGGCATGCAGATGGTCCGAGGTAGGCGAGATTGAACAGAGAGTAAATGCTAAGGCTGCGTAAGGTTTGTAAAGTTATGAAGGCCAAGAGGATTTAAACCAGCGTTTAAACGCTTTCATTTGTTTTGAATGGTAGGACTTTAGCTTTAAAGATTCTTCCAAAATCCATCGTTAAAATTTGAATAAATTAGAGCTGTTTATATAGTAGATAAATAATAGGTCTCTTGCTTTACTGGAAGCCAATGCAGACAGGAGAGTGATAGTGCAGGAATACCTCGTCCTTGGTTCTACAATTGCGCAGGCGCAGATTTACGCTCAATGCCAAAGAGAATGAAAGGACACTTTGCTGTGCAGGGTTTTATTATTCAGTTCAATGTCATCCTCTGAGGTGGATGCAAAATTCCACAGCCGGAATCAAGGCATTTAAGGCAAGGGAACTTTTAACTTACTCTTTCTAAACCATTTGCAGAGGCATTGAAAATATTAAAAATGTTGTCTGGCCAATCACGCTTTAGAATCAGCGTTGTTTGCAGCTGACGTCACGGCAGCCATTTTGGTTTACAAGAACAAAAGCACTTCCCTCCACTGGGAACTAAACCTCTTTTTTCATGGGATAGTAGCATGGTGTATGGGGACGTATAGATGATATATATATAGACACTGCAGTATACTTGTCTCATAGACTACACACAGACTGGTCTCTCTCATAGCTCGTCATACACCGCTTAACTATCGCCGATTAACTAGGAGCAGAGAGTACAGGGCCCCAAATACTTTCTCGTTATTCTTGTACTGGAGTAAACTTTACAACCGTTTCGCCCAAAAATATCCGTTTCAATGTGCCACCCTCGGATCTCTAAGAATGTGTGTGGATAATATAAGGCTCTGTCTCCGTGAAGTTGGGCTTTCTTGACTTCTTGGACCGAAGTGGATTTGACGAGAAACTTGCCTATCGATTAATATCCGTGCAATTTCCATTTCACTTCAAGCCACATCTCTTATTCTCCTTTTCTGTCTTTATCTTCTTAATCCCACCCACAATATCTGCCGCAAAAGGGAGCGGTTTAAAGTCCGACGTGGGACGTGACTGATAAGTTAGCGAAAAGCTTACGATGAGGCTCTTGTACTCTCTCAAGCCGGTCATTAATATAAGAAGGAATTAGGAAACGGAACTATTAGCAAGTCAAAGTGGAACCGACCACTGCTGCTTTCTAAGTGAACTTGGCTTGGACAAACTATTAAACAAAGAAAATAGCCGATTATATTAAGAGCTGGAACATTTCCCGTCCAAAATAAACTTACGATTGTAGACGAGTAAGAACTTTTACGTGATCACTTAAGTGTTTTGTCGTAGTAGCTAAGATAAACTTGTTTATCAGTTCTTAGACGACACCCAGTTTGGTCGAGCAATTTTGAATAGAAGTTCTCAAAGTCATCGGGGTCCGTCGTTGAAAAGGCACATCCAAACTAACGGAACATCTAAACGCACGAATTTTTAACGGTCGAAAAACCGTCCGTCAGCGGCCTGCTTCAACGTAGTGTTACTTCTGCACTAAGCTGGCTCCACTGACCTCCTCTCGAATATTTAGCACGTCTCTATAGCACTCAGGAATGTGGCACGACTTGGTTTCAGACGTCGAATTTCTTTCAGTCGAGAAAATAGCAGTTGCCAAAAACAAAGCTAGATAAAAACTAACTCGGTTTAGCCAACTCTTTAAAAAATGGTTCTAATTAATTTATAACTTATAATTTAAGTTCTGCACAGCAGTGGCACGACGTTTATGAAGGGTCCGACCTCATCAGGGATAAGATTACTGATCCTGATTTTAGAAGCCAACATCAACGAAATAGAAGAGCGAACTAAAATGCTATTCTTGGAACTCAAGCTTTGAACTGCTCCTAGGTGCGCAAGTAAATCAGTCGATTATTTTTCAGCATATACTTCCCTTTTTTCTAAACTTCTTTTTTTTTTCAATTTTATTTATAAGAGAGAGTTAGTAATTAAGAGGTAGACTTTTCGGGTAGAGAGAAACGACGACCGGAAATACTTCTGCGTTCGCAGGCTGGTGAAGAGGGCACGAAATAGCATCTCACATTGGTAGATACAAACTACTGGTACTGACGGATCGAGAAGCATTTCTGATTCCGCGAAACAATAGATCTACAAATTTCCAGCGCAGTTTGAAGACAAACGACCGACAAACACTTCCGTGATGTAAAACTTCCCACTGTTTCTTCCTCCAAATTGGGAATTTATTTCAGTGATTAAGGGGTCTATCTAGAAAAATCGGTGCAAGATACGTGTAAGACTCAAGTGTCTTTAACCCTCAATCTTACTAAGAATATTGGTCTGTTCGTATTTTAGTAATACGCGTGAGTTCCTATCCCTTATTTCCCGCCAAAGAGCACTCAGACCACTCACGTCCCACTTGTCATCTACCAAGTATGCCAGCATTACTAGGAAGGATGATCTTACTGACACCGCCAAGAGCAATGAAGAAATTCGTTTATCTTTAACTTTGTTCGTTTGCCTACTCGTTTTACTTTTTTATTGTAAGTTGAATTTTAAACAAGTGGAAAGACAACGAATGTTTGACCATCCCTGGTAAACAAAAGCTATACTTACGGCCGTGGAGGTACATGTACTGGTTATATTAAGGATAGGTACGTGCTGCGAACAAAAGTACTTAAACCCTGACCCTGTTTCAAGGGAAGTAAAATTGAAAACTGGGATCCTTTTAAGAATTTTTAAGACCAAGAAACGAAAAGTCATAAGCGAAAATGCGAGTTTTTCGTTTTCTTTTGTGCGATCAAAGAGCCGAAGGAAAAAGGTAGAAAGCAGTACGAACATCAGCAAAATGCTATGTTTGGTAGCGCACTTTAAAGCTTATAGGGCATGAAACAAGCAATGCTTAGTTTCTTAACTATGGCGGTTTCGCAAAATGGCAGCCATCTTGCACACGCGATACAACAATATTGCGTCACGTGCACAAATTGAAGCTTATTTATTGGCAAACTTACTACAAACATTGTAACTTTCAAGGTCATGGCTTAAATATCAGTTATAACCCGCTAAGGAGGTAAGCAAAATTCTTTCCATCCACTTTTCATGAGATCACATAAAGCCTGATCTGAAAGGCTGGAAAGAAAAAAAAATTGGCGGAATGAAGGCATCTAAAGGTCTTTTAGTGCTTCTGTTAGGTTTCCCTCGGCAACGAGTTAGTTGGTTAGCTTAAGAAATTATAAAATTGATTCACGAAACAAACACAGGTCAAAAGGGCTGGTGAAATTATTTTAACGGTGCTTTTTTTCTTTTTGTCCCCGATATGTCTCAACTCGGTCTTTGTTTGCGGTTCCAGATTATTTTTCTACACCTGGAAGAAACTCATAATAAAAGTGTTGTATCACCTGACTTAAGCACCACCAACCCGCTCCAAGTTTCTTTTATTTCATTCGGGATATTGCCACATATTTGTTCTAATGGCATGTCAATTAGGTTAGCTTGAATTTCATTATTTTCTCGTTGCTCGGAAGGAGATGGCTAAGATCTAATATATGCTGGAGTTTAGTTTCATTAAATGAAGGGAAAAGCTGATCGGCATAAGTAACAAGTACGAAAAGGCTAAGTTCAAACAAGTACAAGTAAGACAGCATGGTAAACTAATAAACTTTTTTTTTCCGAGCTTTTAATACGGCAGTTTAATACGGCAGTCGCAGTTTGTGTCCGTTTTATTTTCGCCTAAAGCAGAGGTCGAAAGCGAAAGAAACTTTCAGAATTTTCAGTCTTGTACAGTTCTTGGCGGGCAGCTTGTCGCTTGTTGATTATGGTTTGCTATATTTAGTTCCGTAAGCAATGTGCGCAATTAAGTATCACTTAATTTGTGGAGCAGTTCTCTTCTAATTTATTGTGCTAAGCACTCGAGTGTGGCTCTGGCTTTTGAGAAGGTGGGAAGATGGGTGAAGGATCTTAAAGGGTTCCGGGTCCTAGCCAAAAGGTTCTGCTAGAGTTCACTTTTCTCTGGGGCTGAGCATGGTTAAAAGTGCAGCGATATTGTTATAAAGTTTCATACTGTAGACAAAACGTCCAGACAAAACGATCGTTTTGATTAAGAGCTCAGCAGTGTGCAATACTTGGACGTACTTTACTTTTGTATTTTTGTATCAAGTGTTTGTTTTCCGGCCGGAGGGCCTTTCATCAAGCTAAAATAAGCGGTCACGTAATTTTAACTTGAAAGAATATAGGTATAAACTGAGTAGGAAACTTGGGTAGCATGAAAAATGTTCAGACACTGCACTCTTTTTCGGGAATATGTCGTAAGCTTTCGCTCTCACCAGTATGTTAAATCGAATTTTACTTTTGATCCTTCTGAAGTTGGAACCTTTTAAGACAGCTTTCAGATTAAATGCCACAATTTAACAGTGTTCGTTATCCACATTATAGTTTTCCACTGTCTTTCGCCTTGTTTTTCAAGTTATTTATTGATACAGTTTGCTGGGTGATCCACACAGTCATTCAAAACATCTTGTGGGGTAGTTGTACACCAAAAAAAAGGCCAGCGTGAAGGGTGATTTGGGTTGTGGTTAAACCGGAATCAAGAATGCAACGCTTCATAGCCAGCAGTTAGTTCTTGTTTTTCATAAATTTGAAGCCCTTAAATGAAGAATGTTGACTAGGTGCGACTGGGATGCATAATCAGGTACAGGTCACAAAAGACAGTTGCCCCTGATAAGAAACAAAAGGGGGTGCAAAGCTCTTTCATAGCGGTTTTCACAGCTCCATTCACCCTTAAAATCTTTCACCGGTTTAGACTGTAAACTTGACAAGTATCTTTTTGTTGGGATAAAAAGGAAAGAATATATTTATACGAGTTCTGAAATCATTTGAGACTCAAAGGTTCACTTTATGGACTGGCGTTAAGTGACCGTAATATGTTGGACAAAATGATTCGCGTCAAGGTAAATCAGTTGCTTGAGTCTCAGTGAGTGATGTACGATATGCAAAATCGTAAGTCATGGAAAAAAAAGATGAACAAAATTACTCAGTGTATTGTTACCCCTTTTCGTAAACAGTTCAAGCGACGCGGGAAAACGATATGATATAAAAGTTGAAATTTGCTTTTAAACGGAGTTTTTTTGTTTTTCACTAGAAGTGGAAAGGGTATTATATTTTTAAGAAAACTGTCGGCTTGTTTTTTTCTTTCAAGATTCTGTAGCTCGTCATAGATATGTTAAGACAGCTGGATTGATAGCCTCTGCAAACTGTTCTTTGTTATTCTAAACCTCTTCAAGCTGTGTGTACATACTAAGCAAATTGTACCGTAGTTGTCGCGCTTTCGTACAGAAATTTCGATTTTTATCTAACGAAATTATCATCCCAATCTTGAATTAATTGCTATTGGTGGATTCTTCATTGAGCAGGGCAACAAGAACTATTCATTTCCCCTGCCTCGTTTTTCTCTCTGTTTGCTCTGATTCCCTGTCAAGTTTTTCGGTATGCGCCATTTGGAGAATATACGTAGCAACATTGGAATTCATAAACGTCTAATTTTCAAAAACCTAATCGTTTAAATTCGGCTTTGCGGACTTAATTTTGCAGATTAACTCCTTGTTAAATAATTTTAACACAAAAAAAACACTCTGTAAACACTCTTCATGCTAAGCTGTAAATTTGGGAATGTTCCTAAGGTGTCACTAATCCACGATCGCGTTAAAACAACAAAGGAAGCTTACGCCGCCCAAAAATTTGCTCTTTTTTCACAATCCGCGAGCCTTGACTACTTTCTATTACTAAAACGCCATAACCCTGAACACCTTTGGTAGACAGCTGATAAAATCTGTCGATTTTGAGACCAAACTACCTCTTTATTTTCAGAATTCAGTGAAAGAATTCCGCTTGACCTTCAAAGACGCAAATCCGTACAAAACTTAGGCGAGCAAAGCTTTATGAAGTGCGTGCCCTCTCTTAACCCTGTCAGTGTCATCGCATGCTAATTCTCTGAAGACCACTCATATGCCCCGCAACCGTACCTTTTAAAACAGATACCATCACGTTCGTTATAAATATGATTGAACCTCCTTAACAACGAAAAAGCTAAGCATACTCGACCACTCCAACAAGATCTAAAAACCCATGCACGCAACAATAGGAACAAGCCTTTCTTTGTTATAAGTTACGTCCGGTTTTCTCTTTTTTCCGACAGTCTGGGAATAATATCTAAAACCGTACCGTGCGGTTCTTGTTTCTAAACTCTGTGTTCATTCTGACTCAAAACTATTAACGCTAGATTACAAAATCTTTTAATCATGTACAACTTGTTTGCCAAGTTCAACGCAAACATTACAACCTTATGAGAACCTGAAACACGTCTTGGAGCAGATCCTTATCGCGAACAATAAACTGTTTAAAACAATAAAAGGACTCCAGGAGAGGACTTTATTGAATTTATTTTTCACGCCTATAGTGAAAATTTTCTCACGCCCGCCCGGAAAATCGATTATGGGGGTAAGATTTTATTGCACGTAAGAATACAAAAACAGATATAGTCATAATCTTTTGTACACAAATAAGGTTGAATATGGCGGAGATTCAAGGTCTTTTAAAAGAAGTCTTTATTATGCACAAAAGCTAAGAAAAGTAAACCAGGTCCCTGGACAACGCGAGATCTTATTTCTAAGACTTAGGATCTAAATGAACAGGTTTGCATCCTCTTAAATCGTGGAATCAAAGACTTATCTTGAAGGATTATTTTTGACGTGTCTTTAAATGTGCTAATGTGATGTAAAACGTAATATAAGCTTGCACAAGAGGTAAGTAGTTCATACATAGAGAAGATTAATTTCTCGATTGCGTTTGTACGGACTAAAATAACCTCCCCTGTGCAACTATTTACCAACGTATTACTACATAATCTAAGAAAAACCCCAGTATCGATTATTATACAGAGAGTTTGAGTACAGTAACGGAACCGGTGGATATGCCGTGATTCCATTCAAGTTAGTGAATTCCTGCCTCGACGAAACACTCGTATGTCTATAACAAGGTTGTCCTTCGTGGACTAATAGTGGAACAGGTACAATTCTAGGGCCGCTCATATAAGCCGGGAAACCGCTATCTCCCGTAATATGTACATGTCCTTTATCACCCACTTGTTTCTTGTATTTGTACCGATGATTTTGAAACCAAATTTTCACTTGCGTTGGAGAGAGGTTTATAAGTCTGGCGAGCTGTTCGCGTTCTGGGGCGGACAAATATCTTTGTTGGCGAAAACGTCTTTCCAGCTCATAGATTTGCGCTTTGGTGAACAAAACTCGTCGCTTTCGCTTTTTTGTGTTCGGGATATCTGTTTCTAGTCTATTTCCATTCTCATGGCTAAAATCTTCTGTATCAAGCCTTTCTGTGGAGTCAGCTGAAAATAAATTTTTGTGAAAATTTGAGTCATTGGACAATAAGAAGAGGAAATAAGAATGGGCAACAAGACGATGAATCAATATGTCTTTCCCCTTACTGACTGGAGTTTCTTATGAGGACAGGAATATATCTACAACAGAAAGAATTGTTTTTAAATTTACCGTTTAAGTCTGGAGTACAGAACTTATTTTTAAAGTCTAGCAGCACTCAATCTAATTATAGTGAAATAGAGCGACTGAATCAAGGGAGGAAACGCTCTTGTAATGGAGCACCTCATCGACTAAAATAGCTTTAGGATAGATTCGGGAACAAACAACCGGTTGGCCGATTTAGAGAACAAAGGGAGCATACTTAGAGTTTACCTTCATAAGAAGTAAGCTTATCTTCTCTATCAAGCGAAGAGCTGGTGTTTGGAGATCTTCTACCATCTCTGTATTCTGTCTGTTCTTCAATTTCCTCTTGAAAGGCAAACGTACTTTTATGAGCTCGGCTTGTTTGAGGAGAGCCGTTCTTAGTCTCTTGTAGATCGAGTATGCTGTTTATCGAGAACGAAGTCATATCGCAAGCACTTCATCCGGTTTTGAGGAAAATAGTCCTTGGGATACGATTATAAGCGCAAGTCAAGCATTGGAGCCATAAAATATGCGCGCGTAAGACGATAAAATAAACGCGACATGTGTCATTTTCAGAAGGCGGGGACGTAGCTCTTCAGTGTCGAGAAGGGTGACAGTCAACATATGTCAGACGCTTATCAAATCATCTTTCCGGGCAGCTCTTTCAACGATTTGACACAGTCTCTTGTCAACACACGATTATCAAAGGAGAGAAAGTCTAATTAGAGGTTTGCTCTTAGATATAGCAAGGCACGAATTTTGCCAACGATTCTTTTCACGCCAATGGGGTTGAGGGATTTTTTGCTTGACAAGGGAATTGGGGTAATTAAGAGTTTGGAAATTTAGGGCTTCCGTGGAAAATGTTAACGTCTTTAATTTCAGTTCAATTGTTCGTTACCTTGCCCATTGTTGGAACTGTCATTACGCCCAGTAGTTACAACTTAAAGTACATAAAACGCGAGGTCTTTAAGGTTGCTATTTCAATTTTATGCCTCTATCCCGCCCCCTCGTTACAACTTAATTATCCTGCGTGCTTTGGATTCACTTATCAAAAAGATTAACGCAAAACATAAGTACCTAGCCAAACATGGGACAAAACTCAAGTACAAAAAAAAAAGGCTGGATGATGACGAATTAGGAAATCTGTAAGACACCTTCTACGATTTTCGTTAGCGGGGTGTGGTAACGCACTAGACTGTATTCAACGGGTTAGGACGGATTAAAGTTTCACTTCTGTGGTCGTTTCGTGCGGTATATTGCCGTTTTAGGGCAAGCAGGCGCCTGTGGTAATTATATATAAGAGTTGTCTCCTAGAAATATCCGCGGAAGAGTGACTTAAGTGGTTTTTTTTCATGTAATGTGCTACCTTAATAGAAGAAATAATGTACAAACAGATCGAAGGCTTTTATTGGATGAAGGTTGTTGTTTGTTAACAAGTGCAATTAAGAGCTTCTTAAGCCAGCACATGGCCCAGTTAAAAGGCATGTAATTGTGACCGCAAATTTAAAGCACATGCAATTAGTCTCGGAAACACATTTAATTTTCTAATGTAAGTGATATCCTGTACAAATTGATAGCTTACGACAGTCAATTTGAAAACTCGACAGCACAAAGAAATCGGGCAATTTAGCTCTCTTTAACTTGTAAAACTATTGCGATGGCAACTACTTTATCCTTTAAATGGAAAAATGATTCATTAAGATTAAAACAAAGCCCCGTAATAGGGTAATATGAAGGTACGCTGCTTTGTCTTTTTTGTTCAGTAAAAAGGCACGTTTTCCCTCCCTGACAAACATTTGACGCAAATGACGCAATTTTTAGGAAATGTTTTATATCGCCGATTTTAACTGGTAGATCAGGTCGCCGATTTTTTTTTCGGTAATTCAAGTCGATTAATGGTAACCGATAGCAAACGGGCTAAAACAACAACTCGAAGTATGAAATTCGGTATAATTTATCTAGGGCTTCGTCTTTTGAAACAATAACACACAGAGTAGACAAAAACTATCAGAAAAACGCCGGAATGGGGTCACATTTCGTCATTCAATTGAGGAGTTTGTGGCTAGACTTTGTTGATTCAGTGGCAAAGAAGACATAAACGATTGTGAACACGCAAAGTTAAAATTCTCATAAGAAACTATCTTGTCCCAAATTATACCCCCTTGGTTAAGCCCGAAGACCAAGACATGCAATAATACCTCGTATAGACAAAACATGCGTTAAATAAGACTCATGATAACCAGTAGACATGGGCCAGTGTTGACTTTGCCCCGTGATTGTTTTGGCTTTTTTTGTCCAAACGTCGCTGAGACATACCAAGGCTGTTTGCCATAGGTCGTATTTTTATCTCAACTTGTCAGTTAAAACTTCCTGATTTTTGAGTGGTTTTCAAAACCAATCTGAGATTGTCAAACATCACTTTAGCAACGTAAACAGTGCCACCCTCAAGATTATTCATTTGTATTCAAGACATCTCATTAGTTTTCAAGGAATATAACAAAGAACAGGAAACGAACTCTTAAACTTTTCTTCATCAGACTCATTCCTTAAACATTTTATTAGCGGATTTTCGTTTCACTTTCCGCTCTATTCAGCTAAACACGCAACTTATTTCCCAGCTTAGAATGACAATTACAAAATATCACTCTTCATTGGCACGGTTAGGCCTCCTTCATCTTATCTTATTCCATCTTTATTGCCTTGTAAAATCACTTTTATCATTCCCAAAAAGATGTCGAATCGATTTTTGTCATATGAAGTGTACGCTAGGAAATATTCCATTTAATGGTGGCCTGTAAAGATGAACGTTTGAGCCAAATTATCGACATAATTGCTAAAAGAATTCAATTAAACCATTAGACGTTTTGATAGTGTTGTTTTCTTAATAAATATGCTATCAGAGACCAATCCTATTAGAAGATTGTTCCGAAATCGCGTGGAACAATAATCTTCGTCAGAGCGCCGATTTTTTTCAAGGTCATTGAGTGCGTGCGATTTGCTCAGTTTTTAAAATGGTGGTGCCGAATTAGACTTAGCATTTGGGAAAAGTAAGTGCTCTTTGACAAATGAATTAAAAACAATTACCGTTTTGTCACCGAATGTCCTATGATATATCCGCATAATTTAAAGGACTTTTTTGCCTTATTAAAATATCGGCATTTCTTGCGTCCATGTTAAAAACTCGCGTTTTCTCCCACGAAGTTCGAGGGCTAAACCTTTGAAATACCACTGACAGAATCTTTTGAATAATTCTTTTGTTTGCACCTTTGCTTTTTTCGAAAAAGAGGACGATGAAGATGAATGAATTGCTCAAGGTTGACACATGTCTTTTAATGCCAAAGAATTTTTCAGTACGTTATCAAGTTTGTCTAGCTTCAATGCGGTCAGCCGACCCAGGATCCATTTCAGTCCGTTGCCGCTAAACAACGTACCGCCGAACAATACTGAATTAAGATCCTGTTTTGGAATTCCATGATTCTTCAATCTTACGTCAATGGGGTTACTTGGAGCTCTAGTCTGGTTCATTTTCCGGTAAAAGGTTAACGGTTTCATGATTTTAACCACAGTTTTCTCAAAATGCAATTATCTAGCACGAAATGGGGTCGTCCATGTTAAAGGCCCTCAACACCCACCAACACCACGTACCACGAACTGCATTCTACAAACGATTAAAGAGGTTCATAACAGTATGTCATGTGTCCCGTTGCATTCCTGTACTCTCCTGGGGGGCTGCAGAAATTAGAATTTTATTTACAGACGAATACTCTACAAGTTTATACTGCCTCCCTCTAAACTCTTGTCTAGATAAATATACACCAGCACGGGGTATTGTTTTTGTTGAAAACGAGATTAAGAAATGCACTCAAATGTGAAGCCGGCATGCGGGTTCGGCTGTTTTCACGTTCGATATTGACCGATAGCGTAGAGCCAGCAGCCAATTAGAAAAAGGCGAATTTTTTGCTTATCGAGAGATGTTTTCGTGAATAAATTACACCTGTTCGTCTTAGAGTTTGTTTCGGCTTGGTTTTTTTTCAATTTTCTTCCTCTTCCGCCCCTGTAGACAGTGTATGCTTAGTAAAATAATCAGAGGTACGGTAAAATTAACTTTAATAAGAATCGACGTGCTTACTGGAAGTTGGCGTGTATAGTACAGCATAATAACCCTCGAAAACGCCTCGAAAAGTCTCACCTTCTGTTCTGAATGACAACAATTGGACATGATATCCAGCAGAATTTCCACTATTAAAGAGGGCCATAAAATCAAAACCTCAGAGAATAACCACGTATTAACCTGCACCAAACACAATAGTCAGCATTACGCGATGGCGTTTTTTTCCAGAAAGCGTTTATTTCAGTGAATTCAGCAACACTATCTCAGCCACTCAATTTGAGCTCAAGTGAGACTTCGAGCAACAAGTTAAACTTTTCCTTCATATGGCTCCTGTTTTCAGCAATGACTTTATCTGTTAGAACAACGGTTTTTGTACTCCAGTGACAAAGCCGAGCAAGAAACAATCCTTTTAAAATCTTCATTTTATTAAACCATTATTCATCGGAATAATCAAACTAAAAGATTTCATTGATGGACTAGTAACAGTTTAAGCTTCTCACTCCAAGAATAAGATAAAATTATGGTGATATCATTTGTCCTTCCAACATTTTAATCTGTGGAGAAAATCCTAGGATTTTACCATCGAAAAAGAAATTTGTTTTTTTTTTGTGTGTGAACTTTTTAATTTGGATTATCAGGCTAGGAGTAAAAGAAGTGCACCCGTTCCACACACTTCAGTAACACTCTCAGCTATAAAATCTGGGCACATTCGTAGCTTTCATGCAAAAAAATTGACTCCAATGAAAGACAAGTGAAAGATCACGTGACTCAAACCTTGAGTGTCTAGTAACTTTAGAGATTTGTTTTAAAGAAGCTTTTCCTCAGTAGTTTTAGGAGATTTATCCAGTATTTTTGCAGGTTGATTTGGTTTGCTATCTAACAGTGATTATCAAATGCCAAAAGTTCTCCATTCACTTAAGAGGATTCTTTTTGTTAAGCCTAAGAGAGGATAAAGGTAGGCTAAGTTCTGTCGCGTGCTCTTTGCGCGCTCGACAGCGAAAGATTAAAAGAGGATTTAGTTCATTGTTCGGACAGCGTTTTAGTTGCTGTTCATCAAGCTTTCAAATCAAACTAGTACAGTTTGCGTCATAAGGGCAGAACAGACTTTAGGAATAATACTTCCATCCATTCCCATGTGACAGAAGGAAAGATCAGAATAAGAACTAACAAAACGTTATTTGTTTAAGTTCTTACTCTTTGTTTGACGTCATTCATGGCACGAGTTTCGCAATACGTACGAATTAATTTCCTCTGAGTTTGTACAGTAGATTCATTTGCAGAAAGAGCATTCATTGTCATAGTTAAGATACGCGGATGGAGTTAAGAGGTGCCCATTGCTTTCAGGGCCTTGAACTGGGAACAGCAGACTTAGGTGATACGTTTACGGCTATTCCACAAATAGATATATCTGTACTTCAAGTTCACGGTCAGTTCTCAGAGTGTAAATAATAGCCTTCAAGCCACTTTCAGTGTTCTGATAAAATTTTAAGTGACCTTTGGTTAAGATAGTTAACGGTAAACTCTTTACTTAAACTGAGTAAACAGTCTCCATCCTTTTGACGGCGTGAGCTGTATGAAAGGAGATAAGCGTTTTTCTTAAATCAAAATTTTAAAGGAGCGTTGAGTTACATGGTGCGTTAGAAATTAAAAATATAAAAAATACGTTTTCCTTCATAAGATGGCATGTGGCTTTGTGAAACAACCATTAATAACTTACTTAATGTTCTTAGAGTAATGATCATCAAGTAACTACCTTTGCTTTGTTTTGACTCCATTGTTTCTTATGTCTTGCGTGTTCAGTTCTAACATAGATACTCTAAAGAACGCGTGCCCGTTCTGTACAAATTGCTCCTTGAATCCTAACTATATGCTGATGGGATTCCCAGCGATAAAGCTGTCAAGGATAAATCCTTGAATACAGCAGGTGGATGGCTAACAGGCCCTTATTTTTCCCAGGGCTAGCAGGAGTCCTACAGAAGGTCTGAAAATGGGGCGTTGTCCTTCACCGGGTAGGTAATTAAGGTACTAAGTTAGGTCATGCCTGGGTCATGCCTTCGGCCCCAGTGGCACTCTAGCCAAACATGGTTCAAATACCCCTTCCCCACCCACCCTCCCCCTGCACATACACACACACTGACAAACGTACACTTTTCCCTCGGGCCACCACTGAATTTCAAATAGGATGTGAATTAATTCAAAGACCCTCTTCTTCCAAATTATAGTGAAACAAACGGGTTTAATAAAATAAAGCTGTCTTCAAGTGTCTGATCTGAACGTGTAATCCAGTTGAAAATTGGTAAGCAATTTCAAAACCTTAACTTCATTTCAATACGCTACCGAGCAAGGCATTACTATAAGGGGTTCGAAATTTCGAGGATCCCTTTAGTGCAAAGACGACGCAATGTAAGAATAGGAAAACTTTGAATAAAAAAATTATCATCAAAACAGAACCTCAAGGAAGTACTACTGAATAAAGTACTTATTTAAAGCAGATTCATACGTAATTGCTTTGTCGGCAGACGGCTGAGGCTCAAATATTGGATATAAATTAAAATGTAGTTTTATCTTAGGATACTGTAAAGTGGCACACGACTTCGTGTGTGTCTCTGTTAGTTAGGAAAACACTCACGCTATGTGCGATGGAAGATGCGGAAAAGAACTGAACTTCGCATTGCTCGCATGACCAAAGATGATAATCCTTTGCTTGTGTCATTTTGTAATAAACACTGTCTAGAGTTTCTATTTTGAGTGGGAAAAACGATTAAGTCAACGGTGCCGAGATCAAAGAGCCTATTTGCAAGTTATAAGATAAAATCAAGAGAGTTTTAAGTTAATACTTGAAAAACATAACCAAAGGTCACTTCCACTGATTCTATAACGGTCCAAAAACAATCTTTACAACATTCTGACCATGAAATTAGAGTGGAAGTATTTGTAGAATACGCTTTATTTCAGACCTTTAAGACGAGTATCACATTAGTCCGTGCGAAGGGCATGTTCTTTTAAACTCATCATGCGGTCCTAGTCTCTAAGTTAGTTTGGAAGAGTAAAAATAAAAAAGGAATCGCAAGCTTAAAGAAAGAAAAAAAATTAAAAGCTATTTTGGACTTAACATTTAGACTGCAATAACTGAGTGCTCCTCTGCTCATGCTAAAAATTTATTAGTACGTATTGCGGACCTATGTTTTTTTGCACAGTTATTTAGCTTGCAAGTACTTCAATGGCGTACAATATTAAACGTATTTGGATGGAAAATGCTCTGTCATGGATATAAAAGTGTTGTTAATTACCCAGTTTTTCCTGTCGCGCAATTTACGCAAACTCTCAGAGCAAGCTTTAACAGCTGTCAAAACACCGTCTTGAATTAATAAACTATAAATATTCTTGCTGTCGAGCAAAGAGCACGCGACAATGTGCTTCATGTCTTTTATCTCCTCTCTTAATCTTTAAAAAAGAATCCTTTAAAGCCAGTAAAGAACTTGTGGTATTTAATAGTCTTTCTTACTGTAAGCGAAATTAGCCCTCTGGAATAAGATGGTATCTCAATGGAGTGGAAACAGTTCGGGTAACGGTTAATATTTGCTTTTTACGACTAATATAGTTAATTCCTCACCGTTTTTTTGATAAAAATCAATGGTTTCAAAAGTTCAAATTTAATTCCCCTGCTTGCAAAACACATTTCTAAAATTTATAGGACCCTAAGGATATTTCTGGATGAAATAGTGTCTATCAGCCACCAGACAAGACGCAAAGTCAACAAGCGATCTGATTCTCTCTAAATGACAAATTGTGGCTAGAGAACGTTTTTATGTTTCACTCTTTTACGTCTCAATGGTCAAACATTTCCAGGGTACACGCCCAACGACTAAAAATTTTGCCCATTTTATGACTTAAGGCTGCCTGTTACCTCACTGCAAATCTTCTCAAGTGATCTACCATTTAGCCTTAGAGGGGAGAGGATGAAGGACGTCGACGTCACAGCTAATACTAAAACTTTTGCACAGGAAAAACTGCACTCTTGTTTAAAGTGGCTCGATAGGGTTTTTCAGGGTCAATACCTCCCAAGTTTGAGCATAAGCTACGTCCTCATTAACTAAGGCTCCATTTCTGCCGCTCTTTTGGTCCTGCCTGAGAGACAATAGGAGACAATACACCTGAATAATGGATGTTCTCATTTGTAAACACCAAATTTCCGACCAAAAATTAGCCAATTGTAGCCCTTATTTGTAGCCTTACAAGATATCAATAATCTTCAAATTCAAAGGTCATATAAAACGACGGTTAATATCGAGAATCTTTAATTTTTAAAAATAATCTACCGAGCAGTTTCAAAATTATTCGCTTATTTGTTGAAGAGGACCGAAATGTTTACAAAACCGTCAACAAGATCGCCTCGATACATACTAATGATCCTTCTTTCTGGAAATCGGCTAGTGCTATCTCCATGATGCTTCACACACGTTTTAAAAAAGATTGAAACTACTATGAGGCGAAATTGCACTTCAAAAGCGCTTCGTTTTCTACCGATAACGACCGAACATCAAGATTGCCCAGTTTGTACAATATTTCTATAAAAACTTCATGGCAAAATACTATGATAACGCTCTTACAGATTTCGCTTAAAGGACTTCACCAACATCGAGGCGGCTACTAGAGGAAAAAGCTCCCTTGAACAATTTAGGAAGATCAGTTCCCAGTGCCGAAAAAGTACGGCTGCAAGTAAAATAGGTCAAGGCGTCATTTCGTTGCTATGACAACTCCGATGTCATTGTAAACCTGATCAGAACATTAATTTTCATCTTTATCTAATACAGCTGTGGTTGTAATTTTTCCAAACTTTAGTTAATGAAAACGTAGCTTATGCTCAAACTTGGGGGGTATTGACCCTGAAAAAACCTTTCGAGCAATCTTACAATATATCAAAGGTAGGACTTTGATGAGCGGGCCCTGGGAATGAATTGATCTTAACTGGTTCTTAGTCCGTCTCGAATGCGAAGGAAAAATTCAAAATGGCGGCCGACGTTCAGTCAAAACCAAAGCTTTTGAATTTTATCGTAAAGAAACCTGTACCTTTGAAAATTGGAGATTCTGCAAACGATAATTTTAAATCTGGTGTTGCTGTGGTTGACGTTATTTTCCCGGGAAACAGCAGTGTAGAATTGGGGAAGCTGACTTTTAAAAACTGCTACACTGCGTCTATCACGATCAAACTAAAGATTTTGAACGGTGAAGGCAATGAAACATGGATAACTGCAGTAAAGAACTACACGCTTATGCCTCATCCTCATTTTGAAACGGGGAGCCAGGATCGTTTCTCAATATCTATCAGTGATATTACCAAGTCATCATCTCAAGTTATAATGTTGAGGTTGATTCTGAAACAACCGTCGCCTCATTGGAATAGTTTTGGCATTGATGAGTTGCAATGTTATCCACCGGCAACCACCAGCTCTGCATTGGTTCCAGATTGGCTTCAGTCAGTTGCTTGTCGCAATCAAGTGGGAATTAAATCATCACCAAACTGTCCAAATTCTGACAATGTCGCTTCCAACATTCAACATTTGTGGGCAGAGATACATGAGCTGAAATCTGCGAAACATGATACAGTCATTGGACGATTTGATATTGATGGAAACTATGACATCAACTTATTGTCATACACATAAACCATATGTCAAACAAACTGCATCAAATTATCAGCTAACTAGTATTTTTTTTTTATCGGCTTATTTCAACAAATTACTTAATAGCATTTTGTTGATAATTGGTGTGGTCGATTCAACCAAACCAAAAGTGAAAGAACTGGTTCTTTCTGACTGTCCCAGAGTGTGAAATTTGTCGTTTGAGAGACGTAAAACAAAAAAAAGTCAATGATTATATTCCATCCAACTTCATAGAATTTTGGAAATTCTGTCTGGCAAATATTTTGGTTGAATGGATTGAGCCAGTGGACTGAAGGCAGACAGTTTTTGGTCTCTAATTATTTGAGTGATTAAGGAGGGGGGTGTAAGGGGAGTATAAACACCGAAAAACTGCACAGATAAACGTCTACATGTCGCACAAAATAACAAGAAAACAGTAAACCACATTGAAATTACCCGAAAATGTCTAAATATCGCAAACCACTTGGTTTTGTAAAACCACAGTACAGCAAATTAAAATGAAAATTTCTGCAAAACCACACCAAAAATCAAGTACAACCACATCACAGCAAACCCTTACACCCCTCTCATTAAGCAAAATTGAGCAAAGGTATGCTAGAAGTCCAAAAGTTTTTTATCCCAGAATTATATGACACAAAGTTCTGTTTAAAAAAAATTGGTTTGTTTTCTAAGCTTTTTTGGGTATGGTAATGTGTGCTAATGAAGTTGAAACAAAAGTAAAATAAAAATTTCCCGAGATAGAAAATTAAGTACAACATACCTCTGTTAACCTGAGTATCAGGCCTTCTTGGGTTGCTATAGGAGAGAGGAGATTTTTTTCTCCTTCCCTTCCAGATCTCCCTTTTTTTCTCTTCTTTTCCCCCAGAAATGCTTGATGCTCAGGTAGCCAGAAAAAGACTCTTGACATTTCGCGATGCCACCCAATGGTTTTCCCTCAACGTTAAGTCTGAGGAATGAGCACACTTATTCCTGAGATATTATTTTGCAAGGAAACCAGTAATAGCATCGCAAAATGTTGGCTGCTTTCTCAGGCTGTCCCTTTCTATTCTTCTTCCCCTCCCATCCTCTGGACCTCTACCAGTATTACGATCTGGACCTGGTGTCCATAGCAACCATCCAATCCCTTGGGTTAGGACCCTAATTGACTACTTTCTTTGTGGGTATCAGAGAACTGTTCCTCCACGTCTCTCTTTGTATTTTCCAGCCATACCTACATCGTGAGAAAAAATTATAAGACAGCCACACTAACATAATCAACCCGATCGACGCAAAAACTTTGAGAGGACGGGAGGGAAGACTGGGGAGGAGATGCAGAATTGCGAAATAACTGGTCAGCGGGTACCAAATGAAAGTAACTTCCGCCATATCGGAACACAAACCTTCAAGGGTTTGCCAGGGCAATTTCTAGTTTATCCCTTCTCAACTGCCGTGAATCACCCGTTTTTAAGACGAAGCGATGGGAGTTCCAGCTTTCTTCCGCTGGCTTTCGAAGAAATATCCATCGATAGTGGTCCACTGCGTTGAGGAAAAAGTATGTGAAATTTTTGTCCACGTGCCTTTTTGCGTTTATCGCCGGTAAAATTGGTCATTCTGTTTCGATCTTTATCTGTTGGTGTGACTTTGTAATAAGTCTTAAGAACATCTAAGCGGAATTATTTTCTCAGATATGTTTTCATCGTTGTGAGCTTTCTTTTCATAGAACCGTGATGTTAATGGTGTAAAAGTTCCACTGGATACTAGTTTACCAAATCCAAATGATTACGAGTTTGACAATTTGTACCTTGATATGAATGGTATCATCCATCCATGTTGCCATCCAGAAAACAAGTAAGATCATAAAAATAGGCTTTACTTATTACCTGTAGATGATTTTTACAGTTTGTTTTATTGTAAGTGCATCAATTCTTTTAATTTAACTCGGACGTCCAAGCTGTAATGATCCATTTTACGATCGCGAAAACAGCTATCTCCCTTTGCTCCTTGCTGCTAGAAACTTTTGGATCAATTTAAGTTTCTGGCAAATTGCCCATCTACCCCTCCGCTAAGCCATCATTTTGCCCTAAGTGAGAAGTAAGTGATAATGTTGGCTTAGGGGAGGGGTAGGTGGGCAGTTTTCCAGAAACCAAAATATTATTGATCCAAACTTTCTGCCACAGGAGACTTCTGCACCTTTGAGACGGAAATTCTGTACTGATGATGTTAAATCTGTCCAGTGTTTGGTCAGGAGCTCTGATTGGTCGATATAGTAGTTATATTGTTTTAGCTATTGTTTACGAATGACAGACAAAAGGCCATGATAGTCAAATGTAAATGTGGTGAATCTATTACAAAACAGTCAACCTTTGTGGAATATATTCTTCTTTAGAAGAAGCATGTGAGTTTTGCTAGAGCTCGTTCGCAGAAGAAAACAAAACTTTACCAAAATCAAACAGGATAAACCTCAAATCAAACAAATTTCAATTTGAAACTTATGACCACCAGATTAATTTTAAAAAACATTGATTTGTGCATCAATATGCAATTTCTGTCACTGAGGTGCAGTCATTTCTCCTGGCAAAACGTCCCCAGCAGCAAGGAGCAAGGGTAGATGGCTATTTTTGCATGCTATTTAGTGATCATGCATTTTTTTAAAGTGACCCCCCTTTTTGTTATGTCACCAGGCCTGCTCCTAAGAATGAAGATGAGATGATGGTAGCAATTTTTGAATATATTGACAGGTAATTCCCCTGCATGATAGGTGATTTTTTTAAAAAGAAATCAGTTTGACCTTTTTCCCTCGGAGATGATCTTGTTACAATGTTGAGTAATAATTATGTAAACATAGCAGTATTAAAACATGTATATTTGTTCCAAAAATTCATTTGTCCATTAACTTTTTTCTTTGTGCTTTACTCTGCTTTTTCATACATGTACAGTTGTAGTCTAAAATAAGTATTTGTCTTTTTAGAATATTTTCAATTGTGAGACCAAGAAAGCTACTTTACATGGCCATTGATGGAGTGGTAAGACAAACTGTAATAAAGAAGGCTAGTTATTAAAACAGGGCTTAGCCAGTAAGGCAGTGCATTCAAAATCATTGAAAAATTTTGCCAAAACCCCAATATTCAAACATGCATTGGTGCTGTTAGCTCCCTGTGTATAGACCTTACACACTGCAAATACATGTGTAAATTGTTATTATATATGTGGTTCATAATAATTGAATAGCAATTTTCTTATTTAGGCTCCAAGAGCGAAAATGAATCAGCAAAGATCACGTCGTTTCAGAGCATCCAAGGAATCTAAGTAAGTACACATGCTGTTTGTTAACCCTTAATTGTGACCCCAAGGCTGTGCTCTAAGGAAAATCAAAGGGAGCCCAGTGCTCTGAACCTGTGAAATCCAGGGTGCCCAGCATAGGATTTCTATGAAAAGACTGAGATTTTCTAGTAGCCAGGGGCAAACGTTAGATGCCACAGGCCACCAGGCACTGCTGGAGAACAGCCCTAGACCTTCCTTTATGTCTCATCAGCAACCAACATCAATTATGTTCTCCTAACAATATCCTTACATCATTAAGGGAAAAGGTTATGAGAATTGATAAAGTGATCGCCAAAGGGAGAAGGCTTTGATCTCTTACCAAATTCTCCCAACCAATTCTGTAAGGAGATGTGTTGAGATCAGTCTGGAGAATTTGTATGTGGATATTGGTCAGTGGCAGATCCAGGGGAGGGGCCCCCCCACCCCCTTATTTTAAGACCAAACTGAGGCCTGAAAAAAATTGGGGGGAGACCTGCCCCCCCCCCCCCCCCCCCCCCAAACAACCCAAGCACCCCGCGCCGCCCTACCCTCCATATGAACACAAACGTGTAAGTATGTTTGAACGTTACTTTGCGTTTTTTCTTCCTTCTCTCTTTATACACTCAAATCAGAACCACTGTCAAAGAATCCTCTTCCCTCTCTCTTTTATTTCTTTCTTCCTGCAGAACTTTTTCTTGTTTTTCCACCTCAAAAAAAAAAAAAAGAAAATTTTTATACAGGCAAAAAGTTGTGTTTTTCTAAGAAGAAGGGAGGGGGGGGTTTGTGGTTTGGTTGGTGTGGGGGGGGGGGGGGGGGGGGCAGGTCTAAAAAATAGGGGGCACAACCCCCCCCCCCCCCCCCCCCCTAAAACAGTACCAAGCACTGATGCACTGTGCTCTATATATGGATACAAACTGTGTGTTGCATCTGTAAGAATTCCTTTGTGTTTACTTCGTTAGGGAAAAAGCTGAAGATATTGCTCGGATACGAAGTGAACTTAAGGAGAAAGGTAGAGTCTCTTTAGCACTGTTGATCAGCTTGAGATGTTAACAGGAAAGGTGGTATAAACTGCCGGGCAAGTGCTGGTTTTATTGTCCATTATACCTTTGACTGAGAACCAAACCAGTGCTTAAAAAGAATGTCTGATCGCCATAATGTTGTAAATTATTTTGCTTTCTTGTGTAGGAGCTGTTTTACCACCAGAAAAAGAAAAGACAGAACACTTTGACAGCAACTGTATCACACCTGTAAGTGGGAATTTTTCTTGAGAATTCTATTTGATAAAAATTAAAATAACTATTTTTAATGCCATTACGATGGTATACTGTTAGTAGGATTCTGCTAAATACACACTGTACATTGTACATGTGAAGCATTAGACACACATGTACTGTATACATGTATACTGGCAATAAATGCATGCTGTTAGTGGGTTTATAAGTATAATATTTTAAGCCTTTTAAAGAATAGCAGACCATACAAGGAATTATGAGAAAAAACTATTTAAACCTCCTGGTGATGATTCTGAGAACTGAATGAGGACTGACAATAATGCTGACTTTTCTGTCATTGTTCAATAGGGAACAGAATTTATGGACAACTTGTCAGTGTGCTTGCGATACTACATTGCTGACCGGCTAAACAATGATCCTGGATGGAAGAATATAAAGGTACATTACATTCAAATACAACTATTTTATGGTGTTCACTGGTACACATACATGCACACTGTAGCACAAAGAATTTTCACATTCATGATCCATGTCTTATTGTAGCATGCTTGTTCTTATCATTTTTTTTGTTAGCCTGCATATTACTAATTGGGGTCAGATTATGTCTTTGATGCAGGGCACTTTTTTGTAGCTCTTAAAAAATAACTATTGTCTATTTTGATCAATCTGCATGACTTTAAAGCAGTATAAAATGTCCCTTTATCAGATAAACTTATTGTTGTTACAGTCACCTCTAATATTCTTGTATCTTTGATTAAATGCCATAAATCTAGTATTACAGTACTGCATTAACCAAATGTACAGTGTTAGTTGACTGTTATCTCTGGGTCAAGACTCAATACTTGATTGTTGATTCTCAGAATTTTGAGTCTCAACTCAAGTCTTGAGACAAGACTTCTGAACTTTGAGACTCAAGTTGCAAGTCGACAAATTAATGTAATTTTTTGCTTGGTTGAAATGATGATAACTATGTAGCTAGAATGAGAGAAGTACAGAATAACTAATGCAGAAGTTATTCCAAGTTTTATTAAAATCTGATCTAAGTTAATTGATGTATTTTTAGGTTATTTTATCAGATGCTAATGTACCAGGAGAGGGTGAACATAAGATCATGGACTACATCAGAAAGCAGAGAGGTTACTAGAATAAACAATCGTACCTGTGTATTTAATTAATTTACAACATGTATAATAAATTATAAGAAACTGTTATTCCTTTGAACTTGTTTCTCTTATGGTGTGGAGATATTTCTGGTAGTGATTTCATATAAGCCTCATGTAAGCTGAGGATTATTTTGCACATACCTTTTTTTCTTTCAGCAAGTCCTGATCATGACCCTAACACAAAGCACTGTTTAAATGGAGCTGATGGTATGTGGTATATAGTGTATGATGTTCTGTTACGTATATTCTATTTTCTTCGTTCCATTCACTACTAAAAATTACCCAGATAGGAATGAGTCACAATGATTAAACTTCATACCATTTGAATATTTATGGACAGAATTCTAAAACTACTATTAATAATTTGTTTTGTTAACATTAGTGAATTGAAATATATTTTAATATTGCATGACTGTGACAAACCGTTGCTGTCTATCACAAGAAATCATACATATTGGAACATAATCTTAAATGTATGTACCAGTGATACATGTAGCTGGCTTTACCATGTTATACAATGTATATGAATACTTAAATGTACATATATTTACTTTTCTTTCAGCTGACTTGATTATGCTTGGTAAGTAGATTTATACTAATAATTACAGGTATACAGGCTGTTTATCGAAGTAATGTGATAATACTGAAGAGTGTATCATTCTTAAGGGATTCTTCATGTACTTAGAATTATCCTTTTGTTTTACAAGCAAAATAAGAGACAATTGTATTTTCAAGGAGAAAAAAGCAGTTCATTAGAGGTCATATTTTATGGCTTTTCATTGTTTCCCTGTTCAGTCTTCTAAAGACGAGCATTGGAGCAAACAACTGTCACATTTTTAGCCCAAGAAGAAATACAGCCCATCCATAAATTCATAAGTTGAATCTACTGTCCACTAGTACAGTGAAATGTACTGAAGTGGATTGATCACTGATTATTTATTTGTATTCATCCACAGGGCTTGCAACTCATGAACTTCACTTTACAATCATCAGAGAAGAGTTCAAACCAAACCAGAAGAAACCATGTGAGATCTGTGGGCAAATAGGTACAAGATACAAGTACTGTACAGTAACATACTGGCCTGTATGTACTTGTAGTTAACTGTTTTTAAGGGTTATTTTTTGTATGTTGTAGGGCACGTCATGGATGAATGTATGGGACTTCCAAAGGAAAAACAAGGAGAGGTGAGCACAACCTAATAGAGGGTGGTTGCATTGTGTATAAATTACACTGTACGCATGACGAGAAGCGCGTAGCATGTGACGCGATTCTCGTCGTGCAGGAAATGAGACGCAACATGTAACTTACTTTTGAGCGGGACTGTATGTGACTTTTTATTATGGTTACTGTCTCTGTCATTTCATGAATAGTATGATTGTAAAGCGTGGGTGAAAAATTGACTAGTGCAAAGAGAGACAGGCAAAAAAGGAGAGAACCCCCCCTTGCCCCAGTGTTACGTCATTTTTTCCCCTTTTTTCGTTCCGTGTTTGCTTCTTATGAGTTATCTTGCTCCCCACCATCTGAAAGCCTGGAACAGGCTACTAGGTTTGGGAACACAATAACACGTCATGTGTACATTTATATAATTATATGTATTGATAATGATTGTATTTTATTTCCCAGGAAAAGAATTTTTTTATTGTTTGTATCTTGCCATAACAGGTTACCACAGGTTGAGCCTCACTATCCAAAGGACCCCCCCTCCCGCCCCCTCCAACAACCTTACTCTGCGAGCAAAGGCTTCTCTCCTGCA
>CALNXI010000305.1:0-80000 GCA_942486025.1 Porites evermanni
GGGGGGGGGGGGGGGGGGGGGGGGGGGGGGGGGGGGGGGAGAGAAGGGTGATGGAGGGAAGACTAGCTTTTCCCTTTTTAAATTAGTCTGCAAAACGTGAGAACAGTGTCTCAACTAGTTTTGTCGCAAATTTTAGTGCCTGTTAATTACACGCATCTCTAAAACGTTCCAGAATAAAACTGGGATGGTCTTTGGTTGCTGTTGAGTGGCTAAAACAAATAAGTACAGAGAAATAATACCGACTGAAAAAATCCAACCTCTTGAAAAAAACTGCAAACTACATATGACAAAAAATAAATACAGGTTGGTGTAAAAATGTCACGTTGTACTACATTGGGAAGGCTACTTCCAATCCCAGCTTAGTGTGCTTTTCATTTGTCAGGATTGGCCAGCCGGAACATTGCTGGACCAGTCATTTTGAAAATGAAATAGGCTTTTTCCAGTAGTTTGGCTGAAAACTATCCCTTTCATGCATACTATTTAGGATTTGACTGATCTGGCTGGATAGTTTGGATTAAAAGTGAAATTCTCATTACTATGTGAATAGTCTGGCCAGTCAGTTCTGACAAATGGAAAGCCACCTTAGACTGACAGGGATGACAACTATTGATGAAAAGGCATGTGAATTGAAACTGTACACTACGTATGAGAAAAATAAATACAGTTCGGCATAAAAAAATATAAGTTGTACTAGACTGGGAAGGCTTCTTCCAAGCCAACTGTCAAAAAAAAGGTTGGGTCCTAAAGTTACATTTCGGGATATTTGGAGATCAGAATAAGCTACTAACTCAATAAAATCAATCAAATAATATTAGAAACTCATGTGAGTTTCTGATAATATAAAATAAATTCCCTTCAGCAGTTATTTTGGCTTATAGAGCGTTTTCACTCACGTGACCAGCATCTATGCAAATTTATGGGAACAAAAGAGAGAGTTAGCATAAGAAAAGAGTTCAACTCCCAAAGGATTAGTTTGGGACACCAACATGGCCGCCGTTTTATTGTTTTGGAACACCAATATGGCCGCCGTGACGTCATGCGAAAACGCTCTACTGAACGCAAGAATTTCATCACGTGTAAGGTTCTTTAGTTAACACGTGCACCGTGTAAAGTTCTTGAAATTGCAAAGTCGTGAGTGATTTAATTTCAGCCTCAGATGAAATACGTAACTGAATGATTAATACAGCAGAATGCTAAGGATGGAATCCCATTGAACATGGAATTTCATATGAAATCATCATCCTTATTTGCAATCCCATAAAACGGTACAAAACTTAAAAGAACGTCGGAAGGACAAAACTTGTTCTAAAAGAACATGAAGTGTTTTTTTTTTAAGGAGAAAAGACCAAAAACAGTCCACCACAAGAGATGACTGCTTACTAAGCAAAAAGGTCACAAACAATAGTAATACCAGTTTGCAATTATGGAAAAATTTCGATGCCCATCACGTCATAAAACACAATTGATCGTGTTTTAAAAATAATTATTTTAACCTATTCTAATATATGTTATTTAGCAATTCTTACTGTGAGGCTGAGTATGATGTGAAGAATTATGCAGATCGAGCAGGGGCGGATCAAGGATTTTTTTTAGGAGGGGGTGCACTCGTCTCTTGCTCTACTTCAACACCAATAAACCACATAGTTTTTTTTTTTGGCAGAATACCAGTTGTATCAGAAAACCGCAGGTCATCTCGGGCAGCCCCTGCACCCTCCCTTCTAGATCTGCCCCTGTCGAGGAGGATGTTATCCACCTGTCATAAGAAAGCCGAAATAATTGTTTTATTGTTTATTCAAAATATTTCAAAGTTCTTAACAAGCTTACCTCCTCGTAACTTTCTATAAAACTTTGGCCTATTTCTCAGCATGGTTTCAGGATATAAAGAGATGTTTTTCCTTGCAGATTCTCCCCAAAAAGTAGATAACAACCACCAAGCAAAATGTTTTGCATATTCTTGCATTTCTTCCTTTCAGTTTAGTCAGAAATTCAGCTATTTCATCTTCGAATAGCGATGAACGCCATCTTGTTTCTTAGTTTGCTCATGATTAAATAGGTAGGATGCAGCGCCTGGAAACGAGGTTGATCGATGGAATACTGTAATTTATACCATTGAATCAATGGTATATTGCCCGCATCTTCCCAAAATGGTAAGCGCCAGTTGGTTATTTAACAATTATTCCTCGAACCCAAATCAGCTCTGAGTCAATAGCCCATGAGGCCGAGAGGAATAATAGCAATAATATTGTTTTAGTAAAATCCAACTAGTTGGTAAAAAACATTGAGACAAGACAACTTTAGCTACCAAAACGCGATTCAGCCGCCATTGTCTTGGTTTTCAAAGCTGGGGCTTTTTGCTACTAGTGGGCCATAACATATAGCCTAGTAGTAGCTCAACCAATCAGAACACAGCTTTGATAATAGATCACTAGCTGGATTTTACTAAGAAGAATTGGCCAGGGGATTGTTGCCAATCAGGTTAGTATCTCATGTAAGACTCCATAATATGTCCCGAATATATAGAATGTCAAGAATACTTAATTTCAGCTGATGCAGTACTGAATACATAGAATAATATAGAACCGAATATATAAAATGTCAAGAATGTTATTTATTAATCTCCCCTTGTTTCCCGTATTCCCTTGTGTTCCTATGTTTTTCCATGTATCCCCGTATATTTATGTTTTCCCATATCTTCCTATATTTCCTTTTGCTTCCCCCTGTTTTCCCATGTTTACCTATGTTTTACCCTGTTTTCCTATGTCTTCCTATATTTTGTTATTGTTTTCCTATGTTTTCCCCTGGTTTTCTATGTTTTGCCATGTTTCCTCTTGTTTCCCCTGGTTTTCTGTGTTTACTCCTGTTTTTGTATGTTTACCCTGTTTTCTTATGTTTTCCCCATTTTCACCTCTTTTCCCATGTTGTCCCTGTTTTCCTATCTTTTTCCTTGCTTTCCTATGTTTCCCCCTGTTTTTCTATGATTTTCTATGTTTTCCCATGTTTCCTCCTGTTTCCCCGTTTTTCTATGTTTCCCCCTGTTTCGTGTGTTTTCCCTGCTTTCCTATGTTTTCCCCGTTTCCCCCCGTTTTCCAATGTTACCCATGTTTCCAGGTTTTTCTGTGTTTTTCTTTGTTTTCCTCTGTTTTTCTATGTTTTCCCTTGTTTTCCTACGTTTTGCCTTTTTTGCCCCTGGAGAAAACATAGGAAACCAGGAGGAAACAAGGGAAAACATACCCTGGGTACCAGAGGTTCTTCTTGCCTGAAAAAAACTTTTTGCGCGGGTCACTATAAAGACTTGACAGAAACCGGAAACCGCACTAGCAAAGTCTCTGCCACCCAGGGTAGGGAAAATATAGGTAAACAGGGGAAACATAGGAAAGCGGGGGAAATATGGGAAAACATAGAAAAACAGGGGAAACATAGGCAAAAGGGGAGAAACAGGGGAAAGCATAGAAAAACAGAAGAGATATGGGAAAACATAGAAAAACAGGGAAAAACTTAGGAAAACTGGGGGAAAGAGAGAAAACATAGGAAAACGGGGGAAAACAAGAAGAACCGTAGGAAAACAGAAAAACAGGGGGAATCATATAAATACAAGGGTAACTAGAAAATAAGGAGGAAAACAGGAAAAAATAGGAGGAAACATATGAAAACAAGGGGTAACGGGAAAACATGAGAAAACAGGGGAAAACTAAGGAACTGGGGAGAACATAGGAAAACTGGGGAAAACATTGGAAAACTGGGGGATAAATGGGAAAACATAAGAAAACATGGGAATACAGGAGAATACAGGGAAAACATTCGAAAACAGGGGAAACAAGGGGAAAACAGTAAATATATTTGAGACATATTATGGAGTCTTACACGAGAAACTGACCACCAATCAAAACTGGCAAGATATTTTGAATGAATAGTAAATCATTATTTACATAATATTATACATTATCATTCATTCAAAATATTTCTCACTGGTTTAACCTCTCCACCCAGCTAATTCCTATAACCAGCTACCATACACCAAAATTGGAAGATGTTTGCTCATAATGACAAAGAAGGGTCACTTTTGCAGTTAATTGTTAACAGTAGTTTTGGTAGAACTGGAAAAGAAGGGAAAATGTTTTTTATTTCACATGTTTTTCGAAGAGGAAATAGCCTAAAAACAAAGCAAGATTAGCAAAAATAATACATGACCGATGACAATTGCTATTTGAAGAATATCGGTTAGACTTTACATCCCTCTCTATTCTGAAATTGCCCAGGAACAGACAAAAGAATTCAGGAACTTGACATTGATCAGAGCAAGTTGTTAAGTCTGGAATATTTTGAAAGGATAATAAAACACTTATTGGATTCAACTATTCAATGATATAAAGAATTAAGCAGATTTGGAGGGTATTATCCACCATGGCTGATAACACTCTCCTTGATCTGCTTTCGCATTGTACTCAGCCTAATATCTAATAACTTATTGATTATTATCATTACTATTATTGTTATTATTATAATTATATCAAGGGTGACAAATTACTCCTTAATTTCGGCCCGAAATTTCAGTGCTAATTCATAATTTCTAGTGTAAAATTACAAAATTGCCATGGCAACGTTCCCACTTGTCAGTTCTACAGATGGCGACAAAGGTTTAAAAGGTTATGAATGAAGATGCCAGGGCCTTAAAAGACGCTTTAGAAAACCTAAATACACGAAAGAGCACATCAAGAAGGATTCTATCAGGTACATGTATTTTGCCGCAAAAATTCTGAAAATTATGAACTTAAGCCAAAATTTAACCTCTAAAGTTTTCAGTGCCAGGAGTTCTCGATCAATAATCAATTTGTTAAACATTGTGAGCGTCATTTGTCATCCACGATATCAATAGGTAATCAAATGGTTTCCTCATGAAATTAGGGAATAATTTCACTTGCATTTTGCCCAAATCATAATAATTTGGACAAAACGAGCATGAAATTATTATTTCCTTAATTTAACTCGTCACCATTTGATTATTTACTGCACATACTTATTGTCACCATTATTATTATTATTATTTGCAATCATAACACAAATTAACAAATCAACCACAATTTTCCATCGTCTGCACTCTTATAGAGCATGGACGTGATGTTAAAAATGTTCAAAACTTGTGTACAACAAGCTGCTGGTGAGCAGTTTCATTGCAAAGTTTTGAACATTTTGTGGCATCATTCCTGTGATCTATACAAAGATTTTCTTTGATCTAAAAGAGTGTAGATAACAGAAACTAATATTGTTAATATTATTAATTCAGCATTGAAATTTTTCAATCCTTAACTTTACCAAAGCCGGCCCACTATCCAGGTGAATCGAAAATTGGACGTTGACATATTGGGCACGTGTGACTATAAAACAAACAAAAAAACACACTTTCACTTACAAGGCCACACTTCAGAAATAGTAGAGAATTCATCAAGCCTCAAAGCACACCAGTGCTGTTAAATACTAGCACTTTACTTACAACAATTAATCAACCATTGCAAAGAAAATAACAAATTCATTAAAGGCCAGTTTACATGATAGGATTTGCCACCAGGATCTTTGGCACCCAATTTCCACATTAAACTTACGTGGCCTTTTCATATAATATAGGTAGGCCAACATAAAAATCTCTCTCCCTGACTTATTTTGAGGGCAGAGGGTTGCTGTTCACAGGCTGTTAAGGAGCTTAACTCATTTCCCCCTGGTCCAAAATTGATGAAATTTACTATGTTCAATTAAAAAAATATATATCTCAGCAGGTATTTACAGCAGCATAGAAAGCTATACCTCATTTGAAAGGGCAGAAAATATCCTTTCCAGAAAAAAATTTCACTTTATAGCAACCCACAATATTTCATGAAAAACTTAACAAACTTTTGTATTTATTAAAATATTATTATGCATTCATTCTGACCGAAAAAGCAATTTTTGCAACATATTGTATTGTTTGAGGAAAAAATTTAAAAAAGAAGTTTTTCTTTTATGTGTGAGCAAAACAATCCGCTTATGCGCCGTAGATAGCGGGGAACACATAAGTTACTATCACTTCTTTTTTATGACACCATCAGGTTATAGATCCAAATTAGTTAAATACTCATTTGCACACAGTAATTCAACACTTAGCTCGACTTATTTACCACGGACGGATGCCACAAAACTGTAATTTTAGTGACTTTTTACAACCAATTTAAAACTCTGAACTCAGGAACATCAATTTAAATTTGGTTAAATGTAATTTAACTAAGTTAACCACCACGAGCTTAGCGGTCAAGCAGTCCACAAGCTTAGTGGTCAAGTGGTTCATAAGCTTAGCGGTCAAGCGGTTCACAAGCTTAGCTGTCAAGCAGTTCACAAGCTTAGCAGTTAAGCGGTCCACAAGTTTAGTGGTCCACAAGTTAAGCAGTCAAGCAGTCCACAAGCTTAGCGGTCAAGCGGCCCCCAAGCTTAGCGGGCATCCAGCAGTCAATCCCATAACTGCAGGCTCACATGGTTTGTGGTAGCTTTCTACACGGCTAGGATCTGCAAGTTCTTCATTGAACGTTTGTGCAGTGGTCTGTGGAGCGGTTCATTTAGCGTCTTCCCCCCACTCCCATCCCTATTTTTCTTCCTTCCACTGTTTCATCAGTGTGACAGGTACCTAGAATGGGGGCTCATGGCTGGGTTGTGGGGATTTGCCAGCCGTGGGTGCAGTTTTTTATCTGGCCACAATGGAAGCCCCTGGGTATCCCAGGCACCCACCTACCACTTAAGCGAGGCAGTTGGTTAAAGACATATTTCAGGAAAAAAAGCAGGATTTTTGGAATTAACAGCATAACTGAGATGCATCTCATCATACTCAAAAACATGTGGCTGGCAGCTTTCTTCTGCGAATTGAGACGCAGAAGATTTTCACTGATCCTTCGTCTCAATTTTTGAGGTAATATTCAGTAGCTGATAAACCAAATGGCATCCAAAGCTATTGCAAAATGTATCAACCGTCGAAAAGTATTTCTTGATCACTAAAAGCATAGTAAACTTTTCCCACATCGCCAGCCATTTTTAATTTTTCCCATTTTCAAAAAAAATGCTGTGATTAGCATATTCAGGGTCAAGAGCTGAAACTACCCAGGTAAATGGCTCAATCTGTCTATTTCCTGCGTGCCAAACTTGGAAATGATCGGAAGTAACGCACATTTTTGGGAATTTTTTTCCCTGATCTCTAAAGACAGATATTTATAGAATGAGTTAAGCTGGGTAATTTGAAGCACAGTCATTATAAAGCATAAGTAAACTGGATGAGTGACATTGTGTACTATATAAAGCAGTGAACAAGATAACTGAGACAGAAAAGAATGTAATGGTAATGACTTACATGCCATTTTGTATCATAGTGATGGCACAATCTTCATGGATCTTGTGTGCACATGGTAATATCTGGCACCCACTGAATGCATCCAACAACTTAAAATAATAAGGAAATTAATATTACAATATTATTACAACAGCCTTCAGCTGATAGGAGTTGAACCAGTTGGCTATTTGTAAGCGTGGCCAAGGATTTGAACCTGGAACTACCAAGAACAAATCCAGCCAGTGGCCAGGGCACAACTTGAACCTGGGGCCTCCGGATTACAAGTACAGCACTCTAACCACACAGCCACACAAACTCCCAGAGTCCTTTAATGAGGGAAAGGGGAAAATGTCCAGATGGGGTTCCTTCAATTCTTGTGCTACCCATTCTTCTGCTCAGTTACACACTCTTAACTGTTCAATTAAAATCCTATTTTTGCCCATCTCCAGTGACATTTCTTATGTTTGTCAGAAGTAATTTAGTCTATTATACAGCTTCACTACGATACAACATGCATGCCACAAGGCCTACTGCATCAGCGTACACAATACACTTCATATATAGAAAGGATATTTTAATGGCCACGAGGAGATACATTGTTCGAAATTTCTCTTCAAGAGTTGAAAATATTTCCAAGTGAGCAAAGCAAAGCTCACTTGCAAAATATTTTTTTAAAGTCAAAGAGAAATTTTGTATCTCCAAGCTACCAAGTAATGTTCTATTATTTTATTTTATAAAGACCAATGAAATTCACTTTAATAGTTTCTTGCCAAAATAGGTGCAATTTATCATGTAGCCATAGCAACAGTGATATTTCCACATGATAACATGTTATTTTCTCATGTGTAGATATCACGTTTTTGTGCAAAAGCTCACCAAGCTTGTCTTTCACTGGTGTTTATAAATATATGTTTACATTTTTTATTGTTTTGTTCAAAAATGCTACCCAAAAGGAGACAAGTGATGGATTGATTAATGGTGGCATTTCTTGTGATTTCGTCACATATATTATTTTGTTAAAGAAAATCTGGGGTGTAGCGTCCATTTATTTTTTGCACTATGTTGGTGTTTTTGTGTTAGTATAATTCCCATTACCCTTTTATTATTCCATAATTCTGATGGCATCACTGGCCTTTTTTTTCCCCTCTTAACATTGTACCTTATACCAACAACACTAGAGATGGGTAAAGTAAACAAGTAACTACTGCATATTCCTATGTATTAATTGAAAATGTCTTGCGGAAAACGTTGGAAATGGCATTTCCAAGACCCTAAATTTTAAAATTTTCTGGGGGAACATGCCCTCCAGACCCCACTAGGCTGGGCCACCTTGGGTGCTACAACTTTTGTTCCCCACATTGGTACACCCTCAAAATCTCACGCTATGCCCCAGAAAATGCTTTCAAGAAATTGGAGAAGTGGAGAACAGAAGAGTCACGAGATCATGTGAAACTTTACAGTGTACAGTTCTGTTCAAGATTTGACAAATTGTAGTTTATTTACAGTAGTTCTCTACTCTTCAAGAATCAATTTCATCTGTCATTGAAAGTCAAAGTCAGTCCCATGCAATCCATTCTAGAGCTGAATTTAACGAATTAACAGTAATAACATAAGTGTCATGAAAAATATTTCAAACTTACTCCTGAGCATTCACAGCACTCATCTGGTTCACACAAGTGTGTTTCCTCTTGTGGGTCAAGACATCTGTTACACATCGCACAGTTATGGGTAGGAGTCTTTCCATTGCCTTCCCCATTCTAAGAGAAGGAAATACAGTGAAAATATGTTCTCAAAATGTGATACTTTCTCTTAACTATGAAAAAGAAAAACTGAAGATAATTTTATGCAGCTGCTGATTTGATCTACTATATCGTGAGCCACCTGTCAAGCCAGTTTACAGAAACGCACCCTCAGTAAATTTAAAGCATAAGAACTAAGTGTAATAAGTCCCAGATCATGACTGATAGTTTCCCCAAGTCCTTTACTTCTACCACCTGTATACCTTTACTAACAACTAATGACCAGGTGACGATCAGTGTCACTGGATCTATTTTTGCGAGTAGATTGATCTGCATCTTCCAAACCTGGTAAGCGCCAGTTGGTAATTTAACAATAATTGTTAAATTACCAACTGGTGCTCGCACCCGAATAGGCTGTGAGTCCATAGTCCATGAGGCCGAAGGATGAATGGGCTTATTGACTCAGAGGCCATTAGGGTGAGAGGAATAATAAATTGTTTTAGTAAAATCCAACTAGTTGGTCAAAAATATTGAGACAAAGAACCTTTAGCAAGCACAATGCAATTCAGCCACCATTTTTGTTTGGTTTTCAAAGGCGATGCTTTTCGCTACTAGTGGGCTATAACATTTTGCCTCGTAGTTGCTCAACCAATCAGAATGCAGCATTGATAAGAGACCCTAGCTGGATTTTACTAATGGCTCATATATCATGATGGCTAAGCCAATAGGAGCTCTAGAATTGCATTATCCAACGATTCAGTTTTTAATAGCATTTATTACCAGGGAGACTTTAACAGTATTATTTTTACTTTTAGTGAATTCTAAGTGGCTTTTAATTAATGTTATTTCAACTACACTTTGACCACATTAAGATTAAGAAAACAAATTAAAAGTACTTTAAGTTGCTTAAAAGAAAAATAACAATACCTGTTGCTCATGCTGATAGCAAGAGCACTTGAAGTGAGTGGCATGACCAGCTTTATCACAAACGTTTGAGTGGCAATAAAGACAAGGATAGAACTTCATACAGCAAGGGAACCAGAATCTGCAATGCTGTGGACTTGCAACGACTGTTTCTTGCTGGGGTCTTCTCTCAGCTTCCTGATTCTCCCTTTCTTCTTCATTATGTCTTCTTTCCCTAGTAACTCTCTGTTCTCTTCTCAACTGTTCCTCCCTTTCTCTTTCTTGCAGAACTCGTTCAATGAGAATGTGGCTTGTTGCAACACAGCGTTTCAGAGTAAGCATTTGCTGGTCATCTGAGGACTCTGAATCGTTACACAGGCCACCATTGGAGGGACTGCCATTTAACACTGGGATTTCACTATCAGAACTCTGATATGGACTGTCACAACCGGTGTTGTCTTGCGAGTGTCTGGCTAAAAAACTGGGATCTATGCCATCTCTATAAATGACTGGGAGCACAGGCTCTCCCTGCACCGCTGGAACTAGTGATCGCTGGATCTGCTTTGGTCTGGCACCATGACACTCCCATGAGCCTGGTGGTTGACTACTAACACCAGCAGAAGATGTTGATAATTGAGCACCTTCTACAGAATTGTGCAAGGAAGGTGTATCACTGCTTATTTCACTTCTATTGTCAGGAGAACTAACTCTTGACGAAATCCGGCTGTCATCACTTGTTGATAAAGCATACTCTTCATCACTACTCTGAAACTGTTCACGATTTCTTGACGAGCGCAAAGAAGTTTGTTTTTGCAAATGCCGCCCTCTGTCATGGGTGTCTAGCAGTGTATCAGAATCACTGCTTTGTGAGTCAGGAAAGCTTGCATCTTCACCTGGTAGTACATGATGTCTTCTAGCTGACAAGCTATGTCTGGAAGTACTAGCTGTATCACAAATAAAAAGAAATATAATGGTAAAAAAAAAACATTACAAATTAAAAAAGAAAGTGCTTTTTATGTAAGACGATTAATATAACAGCTGGGATTAAGCCCAGAGCCCAGTGGGCTCCCACTTCAATATTAAAATACAAATTTATTTATCTTATGAAGCTTAAAGAATACGGACAACGGAAAAGTATAAATGTGATTTCATTTTACTTTTTTGCTTGCATTTGCAAGCTTTCACCATAAAGTCAAATTTTGTTATAGTCTTATTATTAGCTTGATCAATTCTGTCTAGTCACCAAATATATTATTCTTGAAGTAGTCAAGAAGTCAATCTGACACACTGCATTTTACTAGCAAATCTAACAATACTCAAGTTCTAATCCACTTGTTGAAATTAAAATCCTAGAAAAAAAAAATCACGCATTATTGGTAGTGATCAAAGTATTCTCCCCACTCAAAAAAAAAGACACTAGCCTTAATACACTCTGAGCATTGTCCAAGAAATTAACATTAAAAGGCAGCATTATCATTAACATACTAAAATAAATGGTTAGAATGTGCTTGCGATCACAATTTTAGGATACATGCCATTAAACCGAAATTTACCTTGTCCTTCTTCTGCCTCTTTTAAACGTACAGCTTTCAGCTTTGCTGCAAGGTCATCACGATTCACTTCCACTAGTAGCTTCACTATATAACTGACTGGAAATTTTCCATCTTTTTCTAATGCTTGAAATAGTTCATAGCCTTTCGATATCTGTGAAAGTCTATCATCACTGATTTTGCTTTTGGCCAGAAACTTGATCTTTTTCACCTCTTCTTTTGACAATAAACTGGAGATCGCAAGGAGTAATTTTAGAAGGGTAAAACCTGTAAAAATACATACGACTTTATAAATGCCTGTTTCATCTCAGTTGACCCTACGCAAAAAGCATAGAGGAACTTTTGCAAATTATCTTTAGTACCCAGCAAAAGTTTGGATGAATTTTTGTTTCTCAAATTTGTTAGCTCAATGGACTATAGTCATCCGGCATAGGCAATGAGTCCTGAGGCCTAAACAAGTGACAGTCTATATTATGAAAGGAAAATCGCTCCCCCGATCCAGTAATCTGGGACAGTTGCAAAAAATTACCATTGGTTGCATCTAAGCATGGACACAAGACAAAAAAAAAACATGTTCTTATAGGACCTCACTTTTTAACTGGCTGATTTTTTTATAAAATGCATATTGCACCTTGCCACTGAACTAAATTGCAAGAATATTCAACTCCTATGATCTGTTTGTGTCTTATTTCCCATGCCAATGGCGATTGGCTTTCAAAGATTTGAGAAACATGTGGTCATCTCTGTGAGAACAGGGTTGAAACAAAAAATTGCAACCATTTTTCGAGGACCAAATAAGATTTTCAAGGACCACCTACTAGCTAGGAATTATACAATTTCACAGATTGTACAAAAATGCACATTCCAAGTGTATTCTAATAAGGCTTTAAGGCTTGAACTGTTTGCTTCACCAGCTTCTCTACACTTTTCAGTTCATTTGTCTTAAATTGATAGTTAATTAATGCATAAAACATTGAGCACTTTGCGTAAATAACCTTTAAATTCTGTAAGTTATGATTTATTTTCTGTCGTGGTCAAACAAAAAGTATCAAAAACCACTTTCCAGGCCACTTCATTCAAAGTTGAAGAAAATCAAGGACTTTTCAAGGAAAAATGGAATTTAAGGACTTCCCCTAAAATTCAAGGACTTTTCAAGACTGTGCGAACCCTGGAGAAGTAATTTGCCCCCAAAAAGTTGAACATTCCTTTCTGAAGGTTTGGACCCCCCAATTCAAACTTCCTGGAACCGCCCCTGAAAGGGTAGGGATTTTACTACTTTAAATATATAAAAGGGTGGGCAAATCTGCCATTTGGGTCTGTGAAAGGGCTCAAAAGCGCTAACAGATGAATTTTATGGCTTTATAAAGTTGAAAAAAAAATTATGTTTTTGTGATTGATTCCTATTTAAATGACAGTGCATTTACAGCAGTTGAAAGGGATGCACAGTTCTAAATAAGGTATGAGAAAGGGGTACCATTTGTCAATAAAAGGTATACAAAAGGGATGTACAGTACAGGCCATGGGCATTAAAAATAAAACACAAAAACAAAAACAAACAAACAAACAAACAAAAACTATATATAAAAGTACAGTAGGTAAAGGAAAGCAAAAGGGGGAAACTGAATTTCCATATTTAACTGCCCTCCAAAACTAAAAGATAATAGAATTAAAAATAGCATATCTAATATAATTATAACTGTACACTGTGTAAGAAAAAAAAAGAAAGAAACCAAAGGAACTACTTAAATAATTAACAGGAAAAAAAAAGAAAATCCACATATATATAATTACAGTAAATTTGACAATAAAAAGTACATTTGACAATGAAGAAGACTTAAAACTCCCAAATTGAAGTGAACAGGGTTGATAAAAAATGGTTAATAGTTAACAAAATAAAAAATGCCGTACTTTGTATGTCTGAACTGTTTGAGCTTGATGACGACTCATAATCTGTTTCCACTGCAGCTCTGACGCCATCATCATCTGATCCTTAAAGAAGAAATGGATACATTTAAATACATTAATTCTTACTGCTTAATCTCAAAATCCATTCTGTTGAATTATATGTCAGAAAAAAGGAAAGTTCAAGGTCTTAGTCCATCAAATTATCATCTACCCTATATCCATTTCTTTGAATTTCAAGTAAATAAAGGGTAAGTTTTATAGGGGTCGGACATACTTTACATTATAAGGGAGCTTAAGCAATGACGATGGCGACGGCAGCGGCAACGGCAAAAAGGCAATAGGTTTATATTAGCAAAACAACAACTTTGCATGTACATCACTCTTTCTAATGCATTTCTTACTGTCGCTGCACGACTACAACGTGAAAGTGCCTAATTTCTCATTTTGTGTAGGACGTGAACACAATGCAACGACTTTATTTTTCTTTTCCTGAACTTTGATACAGTCTTTTAGAAGTCATCTCTAGAAAAAAATTGCCAACATATTTAATGACGAATTGAATGAGATAGAATAAGCACAATAAAGTTTTTCGGCAGTACAACTTCACTTTTTAAGTGACGTTTCTGTAGACGTCGCGGTCATTGTTGCTTAAGCTCCCTATTACCAAACCAGCAGTGAGGAGTTGGGAGAGATGGCTGTTTTTGCAGGCCACTTCAGGCAGACTATTTGTAGCATGTAATCCTACCTCATTGCATTGAGTCGTTGGAAGGATTACCAATGAACCCTAACATTTGATCAAGATTTCAAGGAAAATGAATTACATTTGTTTGGAGCGTGAACAGGTTGGTCGATAGAAAATATTAATTTGTGAATCAATTTTTTAATTATGTGTGAAACATAAACTACTCAGTTTTGGAACATGAAGAAATTTTAGGAATTATTCATTACACGTGAAAATTGTCTCAACGTTTTAACATGAAAGCATTTTGCATAGGTGTATAGGGGACTCTCATTATTGTTGTCAGTAAGTATTTTGTCAGTCACATTTTACCAAAAAACAAAGGAAATACAACCTCTGACTTTCCAATAATGACAAAATTCCCCGCAAAAATTGTTGTATTTACCAGGCAACTAATGAAATCTTAGTGACAGCCCCGGGGGGGGGGGGGGTACTGCCATATATGGGCTATATAGGTATGTGCCGCTGTGAAGGGTATGGTTTTCAAGCAGTTTACTCTAGGATAGGGTATATAAATCAGAGCGTTTGCCTCTAGAATAGGGTATCATTTTTCAGGAAACTGATCAGTTGGTTGAAGATTTTATCTAGACTAGGTACACAGCTACTCTAGGATAGGGGATTTGGGGAGTTTACTCTAGTATAGGGTATCATTTTTCAGGAAACTGATCAGTTAGTTGAAGATTTTATCTAGACTAGGTACACAGCTACTCTAGGATAGGGGGATTTGGGGAGTTTACTCTAGTATAGGGTAGCAAAATTCAGCTGAACTAGCTCTGGTAAAGGTTAAGGGTTCCAGGCTCCCAGCGGCACATCCCCACCCAGAAATTCCTAAAGTGCCCCCCCGGGGTGACAGCCCTGCATGGTAGAATCTCTGAAGATTCTACCATGCAAAACCAACATTATATACCATCAGGAAGCCTCTGTTCCAACACTTCTTGTTCATGATCATCATCTGTAGCTGCATTATACCCTTCAGCATAAATTGGTGAAGCACTACTTGCTGCCAAGTCTAGCCCTGTCATGTGAGATGCCAGATGAGGATTGGAAAGTGAGCCAGAATGGTTCCCTGCATCTTCAAAAGCAAATATACATCAATATATGACAAGTGTTTAGACAGTTTGTAAACATTTAAGCATTTTTGAAAGGAGATTATAACAAGGCCCACCACAAGGATGACTGAGAAGATCCAGACACAACCTTAAACAACAGCAACAGCAAAGAAAGACAGAGGAGTGGAGAAAGCAGAAATACCGCCCACAGCTGGTTCTCCAACACCCGCAGAAACAACAGGTGAAGACAGTGAGGGCCAGAAGGAACGATCTTCTACAAAGAACATGAACAAAACCTCAAAACTTGAGATGGCAGGGAACTAGGAAATCCCCTGCATAACTACAAAACTATTATTTGCACATTAAGACAGTTACTGTTTGATGAAAGAGAATAGGAAGCAAACAAAAAAGAAAAAAAAAAGACAACTTTCTTGAAGCACAATTCATGATATTAGGTATAGTTGAAGAGATAAAGGTAGGTTTAACTACCAGATTATTTGGGTGACCATCATGAACATTGAATCCATACTAATTACAGAGTCAATATTATATAACTGTTTTGTTTGATCAAAAAGGGAAAGATGTTACCATATGTGATCAGTAGAAAAGAGTCTCAGGTTTTGGATACACTAATATACGTAGACTGGAATATTACATGTCATGTCTGTACTGTGTTGGTTCTATTTAGCACTGAGGAACAGGTTACTTTGGCGGGATAATTTTAGATGTTGAGTGAGAGACATTTTTTTAAAAAACGCAAATATATCAATTGGCTTTCAGCTGAGAACAACACATGTAACATTACAGGTATTAGAGAGAAAGCACAGTTCAAAAGAAAAATAGCAAGTAGGTGTACATTGCAATGTGATCTTTTAAACTTCATCCCCCTGTGGATCACTAATAAAGATTAAAAAATTGATATATAAAATTCTTAATTTGCTGACATTGTAAAAACGTTTATTGATAGAGAATAGGAAATATGCAGAGAGAAAAAAGACATCCCGTACGAACCAATAGGCAAAGTAAAACAAGTCTCATGATACTGTTTAGCTTGAAGTGACATGGCTACACTGAATCGAATGGATTGCATATCTGACACAGTGAAATACATGCAAGACGTGATTATAAAGACCAATAGACCTTTTAAACTGTTATGGTTAACTTTCCCAATTAAAGCATGTGATCTTCCCATGGGAATTTGTGTTGTCTTTTCGTGAATCATACATTCAATGTTTAAACCTGTGGGTAATGTGTGCCCATGTATAATATGCACTCTTTCAATTTTAGGAGGAATATAGCCACACAAAACTGTCTGTGTATCCCTATCCTCACTCTCATTATTTACAAATGGTTTCTGTATCTTAACCCACTTGCCCCTGAGCCGCCCGTAACTGAACTGCTTGTGATGTCATCAGTTTTAACAGCCAAGGGCAACTTTGTCTGCTAACATGTGCAGGGTGAAAAGATCTTTCAAACCATAGCACAATTCAGTCAAGGAGACCACAGAACAAGGCAAAAAACTATGTAATATTGACCCAAAGATTTGCCTGAAAACCTTGTTTCACCAACCACCTACCTTTCCTTTCATCTAATCCTAAAATCATAAAAGCTCTCCCAAAATCCTTTTCTCATCAACATGAAGCCTACTAAAATAATGCCCAGCAAGAAAAAAAATAACACAAGAAAAGTAAAAGAAGAGGGGGAGGAAAGAAAGCGAAAAGAAAATGTCAAGACTGCTGTGTCACTTTTAAACCCAAAAACTATCTAGAAATTTTTATTCTGCACATGCTTGAACATTACAAGCTGGTATATTGCATGTGGATCAGAAAGCCGCCAAATGTAGGACCTGCAAACAGCTTTGTAGTAAGTTTTAACTCAGAAAACTCTTTATAGTCAGACAATGACTAGAAAACTTCTCGATTAGCTTCAAAACCTGTTTTTTGGCAAATTTCTCATAGCAATTGGGTTAAAATACCTTATTTATTTGATTAAGTGCCCAACCTAGAATAAGCGCCCATCCTGTAGGCTCAGTAAGGGAGGAAAAGTTAATAAGTGCCCAGCCTTGAAACGCCCCCACCCCACCCACCATCCTCCCACACAAAAAACTGAACTGGACTTTAAGAGTGCCTTAATGCAAAATTACAAAGCAGTTTTTTGAGTTTTTGCTGGGTGGGACATGGGCGGCCAAAGGGAAACTTGGTCACATGGCACAAATTGACATTTGCAGATTTTGCTAAGGTTGTGTTCCTTTTAGCCAGCCCTTCAATCAAGATTGTACACGAAATTTATCCCCGCCAACTTTTCTATTGCAAAATGCAGGGCTTCTGATAATTCGCGGAAAAAAAAGTCAAATTTCGCAGGATTTTGGGGGACAAAATCGCGGAAAAATCAGCCGATTTCGCGGGAATTTCATGGGAATTTTCAGGGCAAACTTGGTCGGTAAGCAATCGGTAAAAAAACAGCGAATTTGTGGTTATTTTCAGGGCAAATTTCGCAAAAAATCGATCGGTTTTGCGCTGATCAGACCAGCGTTTTTAATGCTTTTCTAACAGAGGTCATCATTTGCTCTTTCAACAACAATACGCTCTAGAAATGAACCAATGGCAAAGCCTTTAACATCATGGCTAGTGCCCAGTTTTTCGCAACATAATCCGCGCCTGGTAGTTTCGGAACGTTGTTTCCACATTTCAGTGACGAAGTTTTGACATAAATTTGCGAGGTTACGGCAAGTAAATACCCCCAGTAGCTGAGACAAGTTTCAAAATTGCTGTACAGACATGTATTTGATAAGATTTCTACCGAATTTCGCGGCATTTTGCGTGTTTTTGTGAATTTCGCGGATTTACCTGAATTTCGCGGCTCCGCGACCGCGCGAAATATCAGAAGCCCTGAAAATGCTACAAAAGTTGTTCTTCCCTTAGAAATTTGAATGAGCACCTAATTTGTCACCGTAATGAGGATGCTGAGGGACGGGAAAGGCAATGATATAAGTTTAAGCTTAACATATAACGAGTGAAAGAAACTTTGGTTCCAAGATTTACCGCACTTGTGACAGAAGGGCGCCCAGCACAGTAATTGTAAGCTTGGCTCATGATCAGCAGTGGGCACTATTAAGCTGAATCGATTTCGATTGTTACCTTGTTTTTGTTGTGAATGACATTCCACATTGAGATGTCTTATGCGTTTCTTCCTTTTCTCTTTATCTTCAAGAAATTGATAACGCCCAAGTTCAACTAGGAAGTCACCTAACTCATTCGTTGATTGTCGTAATTGGGCAATTTCTGTTGTCAAATGATCGAAACCCCCAGCTTGATCACCCATGCTTGCCAAAAAACACAAATCCTCAGCCCTGCGCCAGAAAAGTAGGCTCAAGTAAGCGACCAAGACTCAAAAAACTTACGACGAAACCTTTAACGAAGGACGAAAAGTTGACTGAGTGATCGACCGGCCAAGGAAAGTTAATTCGCGTTTTACAAATTCACTTGTCACGTCCACAACTTGTCACGTGACGTCATAGAGACTGGGGAGAGTGTGCGAGCCTCGTTCCCAGGATTCTCTTAAATTACTTTCTCATAAATTCAACACAGAAACAACATCCTGATTCAATTCAAATTTTATTTTATTTTTTTTTGCAATTTTTGTTTTCATTGGCGTAATAGGGTGATTTTACTTCACCCGTGAAACAGATACTAACAACTAGGGCAAAATAGCTACAAGTAAAAAAAAGATTACAATGGAATTATTGTGTAACAGCGCGTAGTATTCTACTGCCTATTTCACAGGTTAGGAAAAATCACTCTAATAATAGATAATAAACGAACAGGAACTCACGTTGATAAAAAAATATCGTTTTCCACTAGTTAAGGTATCGATCAGTAAAAAAATATAACAACTTTTGTCTTCCAAAAACAACAGCAACAGTGACAACAACAACAACTTACAAGAACATTAAAAGGATAACAGCAATTCCAATTCACCATTTGCAATTGGAAAATCAAATAAATTATCAATTAGCCTTGGCAATGAGCATAGGCAACATAGCCTGCGGGCAAGCCCAAAATTCACCACACCCGACTCCACCCCTGACAGCTTGCTCAAAGGCTACAAACGTCGTTCCAAGGGTTCTGTCCTACTTGTCCTTAGGAATATGGTTGAAAGGCTACAACACAAGATTCGCCTATCACAAACAATTTGAACGTTGTGCATGAATAGACAGCTATTTGGTAAACTAGCAAGGAATAAACGGCTTTATGCTACTAACTTGGACTACAAAAAAATTCCAAAAGCGTCTGCTAACAAACGTGACAAAGTTTGGCAAAAGCCATGAGCCTATCATAACAAACAGAACTCGTTTCAAAAGTAAGTTAACAAAACAAGACCTCTGACTCTTAGACGTTGGTTGCGTGGCACAGTGTAATATACTGAAATCCCGCGGGGTTACCCTTCAGCGTCAGCTTGGATAAGGCTGCTTGAACCTGTATCAGGAAACTTACTCCCTGGACTGACTGTATAACGGGTGTCGACATATCGGGCAGGTACGACTGAAAGAGACAGTAAATAAAAATTATTTACAAACCTTTCAAGAACTAGAGTATTACCAAAACGAGCGATTGAACTCTTCTCTTCCTTCCCATCTACATGTCAACTTTCTCAGAGGCAGCAACTGTAGTAACTGCCGGAACTAATTGATTGTCTTATAAGGACTTAAGTGGCCAATTTTCTAAACTGATTTAATGGTTCAAAAGAAATGGGTTGTTCAATATAACCGCACTGTAACGGTCCGTTTAGGTCATGTTACGATCCGCACGGACGTACGAACCGTAACACACCGTGCCCTGGTGTTATAATGAGATGCACGCTTTGTATGTACTCAGAATACGGACTGTTAGCAACGCTGACATTTTGTATGGAGCGTACTATCCTTCAACTGCATGCTCTTAACGGTCTGTTACACTAACGGTGCCGAAAGACAGAGCGAAGTTTCTGCTACCAAAATTTTCTAAAAGGGAACGGTTTTCATGATTGCAGAAAGTTGATCACGTGACTAACTATAGCCTCCCCCGCAGGCGTTTTTAGGGGAGATCGTATTTCTTCTTGTGGGGAGGGAAGAAATACGATCTTCCCTAAAAACGCCTGCGGGGGAGGCTAGACTATAACTATTGCAAAAAAAACAACAACAACAACAACAACAACAAAAAAACAAAACAAAACCTATTATAACTTCGGCATTATCTTACTTTTAAACCAGCTTATTTCATAAGAATAAGCCTTTGGTCATGGGCAAAGTAAAGTGATAACTTACATGCCGTTTTGTATCATAGCAATTGCGCATTCTCTATGAACCTTGTGTGAACATGGTAATATCTGGCAACCACTGAATGCATCCTGAAATTAATGGAAAAGACAATTATATCAGCATTGCAATTTACTGCAGCCGCAGCTTTCCAGAACATATAATGAAGTACTGTAGTGTTAGAGATATGAACCAGCCTGCTACCCCTCAAAAGCAGCTCACTCAAAAGAAAAAAAAGTCACTGAAACCGCATCTAATAGCATCCCGTTTCGACGTCTACACTCTTTCGGATTAAACTTGTACTTAAACACTCCTTCAAAAATTTTTGAGAAGCTTATGATAAGATTGCAATTTGAAACAAGCGCGGCAGATTAAACCTCACCTCCAAGCAGATGCAACATTCATCATGGCCTGAATCTGGTCGACACTTGTGATTTCCCTCAAGTCGTTTGTCTAAACACACGTTACAAACCTCGCAGTGGAATGACTTGTCCTGGTGAATTCTGGAAGACAAAAAGTTAAGTGTTGATACAATTACAAAACACTATGGCAATACTTATGCTTATATTTATTATTGATATGAACGAGCCAACCAGAAGCGCATTGGTTCTTGAAACAAAAGGTGGTTTGGACAAGTCTGGGCCATTCAGGAGGTCACCAGAACATAGTTTTTTTACACCCCAACCTCTATGCCAGGATCTTTGGCACTGAACAAGATGCAGCCTGAATAAATTGAACGATTTTGCTCTATTTCGCTATTTCCTAGTATTTTGGAGCAACTTTTATGCAGGGCGTCTATTGGACAGGGGGCGTAAAGAGGGGCGTCTAATACGACGTTTATCCCAGTACACATTAGACCATTTACGGTAATCGTTATTTTGCTAGAAGGATGTAGACCTACCGGCATATTCCACATTTTTCACAATGGTACGGATTCTTGTCCACACTGGTGAAATGTTTACAAATGGCACAGAAATAAGCAGACATTTTTCCTCCACACTTACGACACTTTGCACTGTCTTCACCAATCTGTAACAACGATCACAAAGAAGTTTAATCGAGGATTTAGTCCCAAGTGTATTTACGATACCTGGTCTCCCAGAGGCTTTTGAGCTGGCAAATAGCATGTTTATAAACATGGGAGTAAGATCCAAAAGCAGACCACTCTCCTTATCCACCCCTCCCCCCAACACACAAATATAAAGTTGAATACGATCTTAATCTCATTCACTAGGCAAACTCGGAACGAACGAGCAGGGGACTCGAGCGCACAACCTTGGACTACAAAACTGAGGCGCTGAGCACTCGGCCTCGCCGCCTCTCGGGTTTCCTTCAAGTTCTTTCCGGCCTGCCTAACGCATTTAATCGAAACCCGGCAAAGACTAATCAAGAACAACTGATTTCGCTCTCTTCCTTGGAAATTCCTATAACAACAGAAGTTGACTGTATAACTATTGTATCAGTTACGGTACCTTTTATAGTAATCAGGCTCTATATTCATTTCACTACTGAGGACAATAAACTTCCAGGTGAAAGGCGGATCAACAAGACATCCTGACTGTTTACTATTTATATGGGCAAACCGGTCGGTTGGTAAATTTTTCCCAAGAATAGACTTTCAACCTGATTTCAAAGATGGCTTTGAAGGAAAAAAACACTAATTTTCGGATTTTTTTTCGGATGTTCCGTTGCTCCCGGAACTTTTCCGCCGAAACGCCCCAGAAGTCCAACCGGACTTTGTGGAACATTTTTGTAAATGGTCGATAACCCCTTTGACAAATCTTCATGAAACGTCCGCCACTTTTAGTTTTGATTTATTTACATTTGCCGAACAGCCAATCAAATTTACTTCCGCCGCACGCATTTTCCATTTAGGAAAATGCAGAAATTTACGAATTTAAAAGTATTATCCTAAGCAAAACAAAAATACAATGTCTTCCGAGAATGAGGGTGTTTTTTTTTACAACTTGTTCCAAATGTTTTCAATGTTTTCGTTTTCAATGTTTTTGGACTGAACATTTTGTTTTACTATAACCTTTGGAAATATTTTCCTTTCTCCTTTCACTGCGACTGTCTCCAAAAAAATATCTATTATAAAGCCAGCTTATTATCTGTATCATCAGAGACATGAAACGACACACGTAAAACCGTTGAAATAACCTAAAAATGAAGCAATATTATAAAACAAAAAAATTCACCATCTCCTCCTCATACTTTTTCCGTTAAAACTGAAAATTCCGATGGGGAAAATGTTGCTTTTGTTTGTTTGTTTCTTTTTTTTTCTCGAGATCCAACGTTTATAACCAGCAGGATTTTCTTCCACGGTTTTTGCAGTTAATTTAATTATTTTTTTTTAGTTTTTCTAAGGGAAAGCATTTTCGTGTCACGTCATGTTGCCAGTGATTAGTGATCATACACCTGAATCGCGGGTCATATAATGGGAACACTGGTCGGCTCTGTGACCAGGCTCTTCATTGGGGAAAAAGGACAAAGAACGGGGGCCACCACGAAGAAAGGAGCGAACTGAGTGGGAGATTGAGGGGAGAAATGGGCGGCGGCCTTTAGTTCGGCTTCCATTTTTTGCACCCGGAATTCGCCATTTTTACCCACCAAGGAGCCTCGTCTCAGCCAATACTTAAATAAACAGAAGAGTTGTAATAGATGCCTGAGCGGTCTAGTGGGTAACATGACTCGGCCCTTCACGTATCTGCCTTTTCCTATCAGGACAAGTTCGGTCCCTCCGCAAAACCGTCATTTTCCAATGTTTCTTTTTTCCTTGTTTTTTTTTTTTGGTTGCTGTTTGTAATTGGCTATTCAGATCTTTCCTTTTCTTCTCTTTTTGTTCGTTCTCCTGGGTAACCTCCTTCACCCCCACACGAACCTGCCTTTCACCATCAAAAAAAGTACGGTCCCACCGCAATACCGTCATTTTCCAATGTTTCTTTTTTCCTTGTTTTTTTTTTTTGGTTGCTGTTTGTATTTCATTTACTTAATTGTTTCCTGCGCCACAAAAAGCCACGGTTAGAAAAAAAATCGAGAAAAATCTTGATTTCGTGAAAGAGTTGACAAATTGATTTCTTTCAACTTTTGATCATAGATATAGATAAAAAACCTAATGTAAGTTGTTCCCGCCAAAAGCCTGTTATTTTCTAGAATTAAAATACCTGGAAATTGGCCGGAGCTGCTGAATGAAATCTCTGGAAGATGGCTCTGAAGTTTAGGAAATTTCAGGGTGTAAAAACGTCCAATTTCGAAACGTACAAACGCAGATATTTGAACCCTAAATGTCCGTTATAGTTTATACTTCTTGTAGGTTTTCCCATTGCAAAGTTGCTTTTCTAATCAGAGTGAGATAAAACAAAAAGCCAGACTGGAATAATTTTAGCGACTCTGAAATGCTGAACCCTTTAACTGGCAAATTTCCAAAATTCTGGGAAGGAAAATGACGCTAGAATAACTACGAACACAGAAATTTATTTAATGGCATTGATCTTAAAAGTACCATGTCAAAATGGACTAAGGCTGTTTGCGAGTTACCTTGAAGCTAACTCGCATTCGGTACCAAAAAAAAATGTCTCAAGTTTTCAACCACATATTAACTCTATGCTAAACGACAGAATACGGGGCCACTTATTTCCATGTCATTAATTACTCCAAACAGAAACATAAATCAAAGCCAGTATAACATATCGAACCAATGTGACAAGCTTCATTTTGAAGACAGGAAAGCAGAACAAATAGAGAGAAAACTCCGACAGAACGACTAAAACGTAAGTCGATACAAAATGGCACTATTTCTGCATGTTACTTTGTAAAATGACAATGCTTGCGTCGAGTTACCTAACCAGCTTTTAAATCCATCTCCTTTCGTCAACAACATCGCACACTTTAAAGTACAACTATTTGAATGTTCAGGCTTGTAGTTCGTTGCAATACTCGTCGAAAAACACGACCATTCCAAAGAAAAATCTACAAAACTATAACTGGAGCTGAGAGATCTTCGTCTTCCGTCGCCATTTTGTTAAGTTCGTTTGCCGCAGAGGTCCATAAAATATCGAACATTTGGGCTAGATTACAGAATACCCGTAATGAATATTTAACCTCAGAAAGCCGTCACTGCAGTCTCGAAGTAGTCTATAATTTACATACTTTTATACACATTTCGCTTCATCATTTAAGCAATGAAAAAAGTGAAAAAATGTATTTTATGCAGTCAAAATGTCAGTCACGGAGTCACGGTAGTAATGCAATGCAATTCTTGATTTCGATGGCGATAGTGCCTTGACGAAAAACTATCGATCCCCAGTCGCGCTAGAGTTCTGGTACTCACTTTTTTTTGAGAAAAATGACTTCGATAATGGCAATTTACGATAAGAGTGAGGAAAAAATAATATACTTTGCTCTGCAACATTTGGAAACGAGGAAATTCAGAGCCTGTTCGCATCAGTTGTTACGCGCTTTTGATCATATTTATATGGAAAAGGTGCGCTATAAATTTTTAATCATTATTACTTCCACGCTTTCGCTGAAATAAAGATTCTAAGGTATAATTTATATCAACGTCAGGTCTAAATGTGTCATTAAACAAGAACTGAGAAAATTTGAAGTCGTATCACAAGATAAACAATGCAGCAGGTAATCTGTTAAATTAAAGTTTTTGTTTTTCTTGAAAACATGTTCTTTGTTTGATATTGAATTATGTCTGTGTGAGGTGTCTCGAAAAAGCTCAAGGTTACTTTCTGGTGAAAGAAAAAGGGTTTTCCTCTTAATAGGATTTGTCCAAATCTCCCCGTGCGGTTTTAGGAAACTTGATCTCAGCGATCAGGCTATTTTTAGACTTCCAGCAAGGAAACCGATCATATTCTAATTTTTCTTGAAAATCAAAGGCCTTTAGCGAGAACAATTTCATCGGCTTTCTTATCTACCAATCCTCGGTATTTTCTAACCTCATATAATATCTGACCCTGACCCAATTGAATTTTACACCACAGACCAAAATTCTGATTCAAAATAGAACCCTGGTCTCCAGAAGGACATTATCTTTACAGCGGCTCATTGGTAATCGAGCCTTCATTGTTTATTAATTCATTTAAGCGTCAAATTAAAATAAAAATTACCTCCTGTTCATGTTGACAGTGAGAGCATTTAAGGTGGGTGGCATGGCAGGCTTTAGCCTCTTCATTGTCACAAGCTTTCGAGATGTTGTGGCACCGATGGCATGGATAGAATTGTGTGCAACAAGGGAAGCGCACTCTGCAGTGCCGCTGATAATGTTCACATAACCACTGTGAACGTGCGTTGATGGCTTCTTGTTGTTGTGGCCAGTTTTCAGCTTCCCGTAACTCTCTCTCTTCTCTCTCTCGTCTTTCTCGAGCTCTCTGTTCTCTTATTAACTGTTCTTTCCTTTCTATCTCCCTTCCAAACTGTTCACGTTCCTCTCTTTCCCGAAGAACGCGTTCAACAAGGGCACAAGCTTCCGCAACACGCCGTTCGAGAGCAAGTAACGAGTTGTCTGAGGCCTCTATTGAATCAGTACCAAAGTCTGTGTTGTTTAACACAGAAACTCTATTGTTGTCGGCGTTACCATGACGTGGTTCTAAAACAGATGTATCATGTGTAGATCTCGCTGCCAAAACACTATCGAACGCTGTGGAATTTTCAGGTTGATACCGTGCAGAGGAATTTGCATCATTATTAATGTTTCCAGTTGTCGTCCTCGAATTTCCAAGTGCTAAATTTGTTTTCTGTGCTTGCTCATCTGTACCCTGATTAGAAATAAAAGCTGAAGCGTTGTCATCACCAGTAAACCTATTTGCATCATGAGCAGGGTCCATAAGCTGCTCACTTAAAAAGCTACTAAATCTTGGCGCATTATGTACAGGATCCCCAAGTAGAGTTAGTGCTGCACCTGTCCGTGAAGGGTCAGCAAGACTTGAACCAGTCATTCCTGGATAACTATTTAGAACAGGGTCACTTGCCATGGGAGGATATGGCGTTTGCTGTGCTGATGGCAAATAAGTCTGTTGGTCAAAATGGTCAACTCCTGCAAATCTATGACTACTATGTACAAAATCACTTTGAAGAGAATAGTTGTTTGCAGCAGTTGAAGTATTTCTTGATAAATAGTTACTATGCAATGAGAACAAATCATTTCCTAAACGGCTGGGCGAAAGACCCGAGTTGTCACTGAAAAGTTCCGCATTAGAAGGGCCACTTAAATGTCTATTAGATCCACTCACAAGTGAATTGCCAGTTCCAATAAATGGCTCTGCCCTGGACGCAACCTGGCAATCCCCAAAGTACGCCTGGGCTTTGCTAGATTGAGATATGTCACCGTCAATAAAGGAAGTCCCCTGCGATGGAAAGTCATTGAACAGAGAAGCACCGTCAGTTTGATAGATACTGTCATGAAGGGATTTGTCTTGGGTGTGTCTCGCTAAGAAATCACCAGCTAAGCCATCAGTTATATAAACAAATGGTTCTGTTGGCTTTGGTTGAACATCTGAATGTTGAACCTCCTTTGGTCTAGCACCGAGACGCTCCCAATCTGTTTCAGCGGATGATTGTGTCCTAAGTACCCTCCCTGCTGTTGAAGAGGTTCCTTGCTGTGTTAATAGGAGGTTTCCTCCACTTGCAACGCTTTGAGTTCCAACAATCTGACCAACAAAACGGTCTGAAGAATCTGTTTCTGTATCTGCACTTGTGCCAGAGTGTACTGTTCTTATTGCTCCATCACAAGAATCGACAAAGTCTTTTTCTTCCTCAATTTCTTTCCATTCCGACTTCTCAGTTGCTTTATCAAAAAGCTCATCTTCCCCATTAGCTACATAGCATTCATTGTTTTCTGAATAAGAATAAGCTGAATAAGACTGGCATGCTGCTACTAATGGAGGGCCATCACACTCCACATCAGCATAATAAAATTTTGGAGACCGTTCAGTCTGCTCTTTAGTACATCCTGCGTTAGGGTCAGCGTCAGCTGAGATTCCTTTATTTCTACAAGCCTTACTAGAGAGTGTCGTCAAAATAGGTGAGCCATCAGTTGTATCAATCAAGGACTGCAAGGTGCAACTAGAATCAGCCACCACTGCGGTTTGTTCAAAACTGGATGATAATAATGAACTATCATTAGAACTTGACAAATAACCGTCTGAAGTAAGGGTGGGGAATTGGGGAAATTCTTTGGCGCTGAGAGCACTTTTCATGGATGAATTACTGCTTTTTTCACTCTCACTTGAGACAGCGGTGTACGTGTTGGTTTCCCTTGCATTTTCACTGAATCCAAGTGATGAATTGTTATCCTGCTCAATTTCTGCTTCCTCTGTTGTAAATGATTTATCATTTTCTTCAACACCTTGCAATTGCATCGAGTCTCCTCTGATACTCACACGTGTAAACACTCCATTTCGTTCAATGTGCTTCCTTCCATGTCTGTTCAGTTGTACCTCCAAACTGTAATCTTTAACAGATGTCAGTCTGGGTGAATTCTCAACACGACCAGGTAATCTATTTCCACTCGCTGACAAGCTCTGCCCAGAAAGAATGTCTGACCCTGAGTGAAAATAAGCAAGCAACAACACTAGTAAAAAAAAAAGCAAACATCCTTTATGAGCACAGTCCTTGAGAATTAAATAGACCGGCTACTTCATCCAGTGAATCCACTACATTACCGTCCATCATGCATTTGGTTTGGAATCATTCAGATCTTCCTTAGCAAGTGCCTTTCCCCTGTCTTCTCTCCTTTTTAATTCCAAGGGTGAATGCTACATGTAACAGACTAGGGAAGGGGGAGGGGATTTGTGACAGTTCGCCCTCTTTCTTGACCCAGAAACACATCCCCTTCCCTCGTTTCTTTACCTGAATAGCCAACTTTGTATCTGGGGTGATACACCCATCCCCACTAAAACAGCACAACTACACTGCAAACAAAATTCCTGATCAGCCCGGTGTTCTTATTTTAAAATAGACCTTTCCACTTTTTGACAAGGATCTGTTCGCACAAATGCCACAAAAAACTAAATAAATAGTTGCCAAGTCAAAGAGTGATATTTCAGAAATGAGAGATGACATTGCTTTGCCAAGTCACCAAAAAGTTGCCACTATCACCAACCCCTATCAAACGTCTATGAAACCCTATGATTTTGCAATTCATAGATGTTTCTTTTCAACTTATATCACTCTCTAACTTGACGACTTTGCTGATTTTAAGGTAGCGACAGATTTTTGCCAACTGATCCTTGTCAAGAATAGCCCATTTTACAGTTACAGGTGAAAACGAGGTTGGAATTGACCTTGTTTATTTATATACAACCCTTCCTGCTTTATTATGTAACTAATGTTTTTCTTATGTTAACTACGTATTTTTAAGCATAGTTCCCATACGAAAAGGAAAGAGGTTTGCATCAAAACAACGTCAACCTCAGCCTCACGTCCACTCAAAGGCTAGGATACTAAGCCCACAACTATAAAATGGCCTATTGAAGAAAACATTGAAGGGTCTATACATCTAAACTGCTTTAACATTCATTTAACAATTAGAGTGTGTTGCTACAATGAAAAATGATTAGGGATTCTCATTATTACCATGTTTTGCAGCTGTTAAAGGAAACTGTATTCCAAGTTTCTCCACAAGATCATATCGCTGAATCCCCACTAGTAGGTTTGCAATATAATGGCAGGGAAATACTCCATTTGTTTCCAGTTCTTCAAACAGTTCAAAGGCTTCTGTTATCCGTGCAAGTCTGAAACCATTCACTTTGCTTTTGACCAGAAACTTGATCTTTTTCACCTCTTCCCATGATAATGAATCAGAGATCTCTAGAAGTCTTGAGTGAAGGGAAAATCCTGAAAAAAATCACGAGAAAGAACATAAAACAATGACCCTTGCCAAATTGATCACTGCCCATGGGAATGATATTTTTTATCCTTTTTTTTAAATACAATGAATGGTTTGAGCCTAGGATCCCTTTGAAGCCAGATCTCTGGAAGTCTTGAATGCAGGGAAAAACCTACAAAAAAAAAATAAGGCAGGAATATAAAACAATGAACCCTGCCAAATAGATCACTGCCCATAGGAATGAAAAGTTTCAAGTTTTCATTTCATAGGAATGAAAGTTTCATTATTTGCGATTCAATGAATGGTTTGAGTACAGGAGTCATGTCATACTCGCCCTCGACCTCGCCCTCGCCCTCAGTCAGAAGATGTAACACGACTGACCAGGGAAGTGTAGTCCTAAATAGGACTGTAGTTGACAGTGACTGACGTTTCAACAACCTGTGCAGCAGTCATCTTTGAAGTCAAAGTGAGTTGTATATCATTAATTAACAGTATTAAGCTCTCTGGTTATTGACCTAGCTAATTGTTCAATTAAGTCAGGATGTTATTTGTTTTCTATATCAAAGTTAAAATGGTTATGAAATCTTCATACATTCGAACTGCATGAGAAAGATTTAACCTGAGAAAGACAATCACAGTTACATGGAAATATGCATCTTAATAGGTCACCAAAAGAAAGCTTGAAAAAAGTTAAAGCTCTTAATTACCACTGAGCTATCTAGCAAACTGGCTGGAATTTTTTCAGGCTTTCTCTCCGCAACTAAGTTGTACACATGACTGCAACAATCTTTCACGTGATAAATTATTGGTTCTCTGTCAGTTAAGCAGTACTGTTATTGGACTTTATTATACATCAGACTCACTATGAAAAATCTGATTGGTCAAGAGCATTCAATCAATTCACAATAGCTTGTGAACTTGACATGATAAATGCAATATCTGCTGCAGATATTTATCATGTCAAGTTCAACGTCTGCCTGGTTACCAAGCCCCTTGGAGTGTTCTCCGGAGAAACAGAATGGCTGAATGTCTCTTTTTGCCTATTGTTTAAAAAATGTATAATAAAACAATTATTGATTTTGGTTTTTGCATGATATCATGAATTATCAAAACCTCGTGTCTGTATTATCTGCCGAAGCCAAACACAGACCTCGGTTTTGATAATTCATGATATCATGCTCAACCTCATCCAATAATTGTTTAATAACATCTAACGATGCATTTGAAGAACTTGAGCTCATTGGAATGCAGTTAAGAAAGATGCAGGCCGTAAAAATTACACATAGTATGTTGGCTGCATTAAAAAGTAAAGTAAATCAGAGTGGTTACAGGCTAACAACTTTCTACAGACTTTAAACATGTATTTTCCAAGTGTCAAGCAACATCTATTAATTCCCTGAAAATACCACTTAACGGCAAACACTTGGAAGAAATTCTATGGAATGGAAAGTTAAGGAGGACTGTTATGAGTTTAGATATTATTAATTTGAATGAAAAATTAAGTAGTCATTGAATCTGCTATCTTATAATAATATTATGAAGAATAATTCTCCAATTTTGCACATTATTCATAAAACATTATAATTATGCAGCTTTCAGAGGGTGTTACAAACCAAATCAAAAACACCTTAATTAATCTACACAATTCCTCTTTACATACTCAGCCTTATCCAATCATGTTAGTTTCCTCCAATTCTGCAATTCCTCACACAGTTCCATGTTCTTAAACTGTTAAGCTGCTATTTATTACTTTTTAATTGACATCTCCAACTAACCTGACTCATGCAGCAAAGCTGCCCCTCCCAGGAGCCTTCCACAACGCTTTCCTTTTTCTTCAAGGAACAAGTGTTTCCCCAGGTCAACTTGGAGTTTCTGTTTCTCTTCTTCACTCTGCTTCAGCTGTTCCTCCAATTGCTTGATCTCTAGTTGCAATTCAAAGCACTTCTTCCGCGAAGCTGCTAACACATTCTCAAAATCACCAGACGCAGTTTCTAAACCACTTCCCTCTGAACTTGCAGCAGATGATGGTCTTGAAATGCTCTCATGACGTTCAACAGAAAGACCTTGTTTCTGATGTTGGTATAAATCCAAATGTCCAGCTTGGTTGTTTAGAAGCAACATGCTGGAATTTGCCACATTTGACTCTGTGTTTGTGTGAACATGTTGCACACCTGTTTTCTGGTCAACAGGGAAAATAGAGTTTTCTTCACTGCTCACAGAATTACATTCAGCAACTGATGATTGCAATTGATGTAAATCTTCCAACTGCTTTGCTTCCCTTGTGTCTGGATCACAGCTGCCTTCCTCATTTGACAAGTGCCTGTAACTAGAGACTTCTGAATCACTTTGGTCAAGAGCGAGGGGGCCATTTGATTCGTTTATACTTCTCACAGATGACAAGCTATCAGGTAATGACTTTGTTGGTGTGAAGGAATCATCAGATTCAGGAAAACTGTAGCTGTTTTCAGAAACTGAGGTCTGTTCAGATGAGACTGGTGAGTACTGATTTACTTGAACATCACTAGCACAACTGTCAGAGGAAGATGATGCGACGTTGGAGCTCTGCAATGTTTTTTCTGTAGTGGCTTCACATTTGGCTTGTCTCAAAAGGTACTCCAGAAGACACAAATTAATATCCACGTCTGTAGGTGAGTTGCTGCTGGTATGGCTTACAAAAGGCCTAATCTCCACATCCTATTGCATAAAAGGTAACAAATCAAGTCATTTGTCTTGGTTTCTGGACATGTTAATTAAACCACCTAATGAGTCTTTTTGTAGAACTGCAACAAGATGATACGTTTTTACATAACATGGAAACTTGGAAAAAAGCTGAGCCCCAGATGGGATTTGAACCCACGACCCTCCATGATCTAGTCAGATGCTCTAACCACTGAGCTACTGGAGACTTGATGGCGAGCCAGGGTGAAATGTGGGTCTTTGACTAGAAGGTGCATCACGTCAAATTAAAAAAAAGCGCATATGACTCAACAGCATCACACAACGATCCAACCACCAAACGACTCACTTGACAAAGTCCCCAGCCTGTTCACTAACTGCTTCCTATTTTTTTGCTGTAATAAAGAATATGGGATAAGGAGGGAAGTATACAATCCACACCTGGTACCAGTTGTTCAAAAGAGCATCCCTATCCAGAGGAAAAAAGTTAATGTTATCCAGTGGATAACACAATATTGGTTTCCCACAAGGTAGCGATTTATCTGTTGGATAGCACTATCCAAAAATTGAACAACCAGGGCTGATAATGTATTTATTTTGGTTATTGCTAAAACACAACTTTACAATGTAAATAGAAAAAACTTACCACGCCTTGTAACACTTCGACAGTTGAAGGCATCTTTAAAACTGACTGTGGATGTATGCTGTCTGCACATGGAGAGTCACTTCTTTCCAAGGTCGAATCAGAGCGAAACAAGCCACTGGTCACATCTGAACTGCAGTTTTGCCTCGACAATTCACAACAGCTCCCCTGGCCAAGCAACCATGAAGATCGTTCAAAGTTTACACTGAGAGCTGAAGATTCCATGGTCTTTTCTAGAGCCTCTTGTACCAATGAACAGACCCGCTCTAAATCTGATTCCTTGAAGCTGTAACATTTTACTGTTAAAAACTTCTTTTCAACAGCAATAGAAATAAAGGATTTTCCCAGCTTTTCAATGACAAGAGATGCTACATTTTGTGCTGGGGAAACATGAGATACAACAACACTTAGGTCTGTGCTTAGTGTCAGCTTTTCATGTAATCTTTGGGTCAGACGGTCAAAGACAAACTCAGCCTCGCGCTGATTAGAACATTCAGAAGAGAGGTAGGAGACCTGTATTGACTGCTTAGTTGATTTTAAGGAGGACTCCCAAGAATTCAAGTAGTCGAAGTTGTCACACTCTTGCAAATCCGACAATTCCAGTTCAACAAGAAGAGGAAGACAGTCGATCAGCCTCCCAAGGAAACGAATGTTGAGTGTAGGGATTGTCATTTCCCTATACAAATCATCTCTCTCTACAAAATCTTTGCGGAATGATGGTTGTAAAAAAAGCGTCAAAACACTCTTTTGGAGTGCAGAGGCCAGGAAACTAATGTCTTCTTGAATATTATGAGGAACCCTCAAACACAAGACAAAATACTTGTTGTTTACAGATGATAAGAACATTTGAGACCCTTCACTTTCTTCATCTGGTTCTTTTGTGTCACTCACTGGATGATTGCCCATATGTTCACCAGACTCTGAAGAGGCTGGCTTTGGATGCGAGGATACAATGCAAACTACAGGCTTGTCAAAGACAGGCGGTCTGTGCAAAATGTGGAAAACATCTTGACCAGCAAAATCTTTTATTTGAAGTTCCTCTGTTTTGTGTCCCTCCAAGTAATTCATGAGCAAAGCAAGATGCCTGTATCTTTCATAACCAGTTTTGAGGTGCACCAGATTAACAAGAGCTACAACTTTTGCACAGAGATCAAAGGATCTGTCTGTATCAACTGCTAGTGATGGAACTAGTAAATGGACTAGCGGAGAGTAGATAATTCTGGTTTTGGTCCAGGATTCACTATTAATGTCTAAATGCTGTTCAACATCCTCAAAAGACTTTTCTGCCTCTTTCCTGTCCCTTAAGGAGAGCTGCAAGACACCAAGCAAACTGCGGCATGCAATGACAAAAGAATGATGGGGTTTCAGTCCAAGATGTAAGAAGATGTCAATCGCTGTTACCAGTTTTTCTCTGGCTAAATTCCACAACGACTTATCTTTTAGCAAGACCGTGGCAGACTGGAAATATCCACTGGCTAACATGGGAGACAGCTCACCACAAGCTGAAATGAAGATGCCCAAAGCTTCTTCCATGGTATCACAGGCACACCGAAAGTTTTTCTCCCCAATCTTTAAAAATGAGAGTTCTAGAAGAATCCTTCCAGCTTCTGGATGATTAGGATTTAAATTTGTAAACTTTGCCAGGGCTTCATTTAGATGCTTCAAAGCTTCTTTGTAGTTCCCCATTAGCAAAAAGCAGGAACCCAACATACTCATACAAGATGCAACTGTGTGGTGTTCTTGGCCAAAATAAGAGATTAGAATGTTCACTGCTTGTCTGAGTGCAATTAAAGCTTCAGAAAACTTTTCACAGGCAATAAAGAAGCAACCAATCTGATATAACAGAAAACCATAGAGTGAAGCCTTTCCACCATGAAGAAAGAGGAAAGAATTCTGCAGCTTTATCAACAAACTGCAAGCTTCATCAGGGTAACCATTTTTGTGATGAATCTTTGCTGCATTGATCATTATTCGTATGACCTCAGCGTTCATCAACTCTGCATCAGGATTATCAAGCAACATGAGCAAATTGTATGAAAAAGCTGTGACCTCTTTAGATACAACATTTCCACTTGTATCCTCTTTAAGTTGGAGTTTCATCAATTGCCCTGCTAAAACTGCTGACATAGGGATACTGGCTCCAGCGAAGTCAAAGCGAGCACAAATCCTCAGGAATTTGTAGAACATCACATAGTCCTCTAACTCTTTTAACATATCGGCAGCTCTTACTAACACCTTGACTAGCAAATGAACATTCTTTTCCTTTATCTCAAATTTGTGGCAATATACAGCAGCTATTTCAGAACAGAGACTTTGTGCCTTTTTGTAGTCCCCGACAGCTTTGTACAGAACTGCTTGGTTTAAAGACACTGCTGCACCTCTCAAATGGTCTTCTTGGAGATCAAAACAACTTTTGGCCATAATGAAGCACTCAGTACTCTTCTCGAAAAGTGCTTTTTCAGTAAACATCACCCCAAGGTTGTTGATTACAACTCCAAAACCAGGATAATGTTCATACTGACCAGCCAAAGTTTGGATTACTTCTAAGGACTTTGTGGCAACTTTCTCGAAAGCAAACAAACTCAGGATGGCAAGACAGTTCATTAGGTTGAAATCTCCATCGCCTTGGCAAGTAAAAACTATGAATTCACTTTGGCCGGCACTCCAATGTTTGGAAGAATTCCAAACCCTCTGCACTAATGCCTTAAAATTCTTCTCACTCAGGTTAATACCATCCAAATCTGGCATGACACAGTCTTTCAGGCTGTTTTCTTCTCCCATTCTCTTTTCAGTATTTTGCCATTCTAAACCTCTAATGATAGCCTCAAGCTGTTCACCACTTTCCTTGGGAATGGAAATAAACTTGGCCAATAATTCACTTGAAGGTTCTGTATGAGGAAGAACATAAAATACTGGAGTTAGAAATAACAGCTCCACAATTCACTTTAGGGAGCTTAAGCAGTGAAAAAGTCACTATTAAAAACAAGAAGTCAAGTTCTTTAAAACTCTATCACATTGGCCTTCTACATTATTTTTATCATAATTGTTGGAGTTGAAAATTATTCTTATGGACTCTATCTAAGTTCAAATCGGAAAAGAAAAATTAGTCATCACGTGTTTGCCTCCTTCATAAATGGTTGCACAAGTAAATTTCACACTGTAGTTGTGCAGTGCAAGAATAATTTTATATAGTATTAACCATCATGCACCTCCAGTGGTGTTGTTTTGCACACAGAATTCACATAGAGACTATAGACCAGCAATGCTTCACATTCAACTTCACTCTAATTACATGGAACTTAAAATAGCTCATAGTTAGCTATCAACATGAAGTGGTTGTGGTTGCTTACAAGAGGTTCCAAAAAAAGATTTGACAGAGAAAATAATAATCATTAGAATCAATGGTTCAAATGGAGGTTTAAGAAATATTATTGTAGGATGTCAACTAATTACTTCCAAATGTGTGCATTCTCTCAGCTCCTCCTCTTCTGAAGTCATACATGTAATTACCTTTGAAATGAGGCCAGGAACAAAATATGCATGGATCACTCAAAATATGTGCAACAAGAGAAGCTGCCATCACACTTGCAAACGCTTGCCAACTGTTCACATTTAACTGGGCACTGTCTCCAAACTGGGAAATTCCTTTTACAATCAACCATTCAATCTGAAGGTCAAATGCTGCTGCAAAAATGCCTGCATATAAAGAAACAAAAATAATAAGAAAGTACTTGAATGAGAAACTGTAATATCATTATCATTATTATTATTATTATTATTATTATTATTATTATTATTTGGCAGTTTTACATGTCTGGTGCTCAGTATTAGTAAAAAACACAGAAGTTGGGCGTCTGACCGTAATAAAACCCTGTGCCGTGAAGTCTTTCTTATGTAAAAATATTTAAATATTAAGAATATCTTAGTCATAGCTGGATCTTGTAAAATATTAAAATGTTAGAATACATAAAACAATGTTTCCGTTTTCAGGAGCTGCATCTCGAAATATGGTAAGCCTGAGTAATTGTTGTATTTATATGTAATTTTAAGAAGTCGAGCGCAGTTTATGAAGCTAGTTCATGCATATTAAGATTTGAGACACTGATCTGACCTAGTATGAGGTTTGACATAAGCCTACAGAACTTTAAAAAGCCTTTAGTCGATATTAATTCACCAAAAATAGAAAAAACTTTCCGAAGAATATTTAGTTACAATTTTGGCTGTAGAAAGAAAGCTTTGAACGATTTTCTTGTTGCGAGTTCATCTTTGAAAACAGCAAACACCGGGAAGCCGGCAGCTTAATGGTACTCAAAATGCAGAGCTTATCAAATGCTTTTTAGTTATAAATCCATTAATAAAAAAATAAACACAATAAATTCTTTATCATGTTGAAGTGTAACTCTTTTAAATTCTTTGCAAATATAGTGCGTGTCAAAAGTTAGAACCGGCTGGCCATATAGGTGATTTTGGAAATTTTTTTAAAGGTTTTGCTAAAAGTCCATGTGGTCCAAAATATTGAATGAATGCAATTTGTCTTGAAAAATTGTGAAATACTGCATTTTGTACGAGGTGTGATCTGTATGATAAAAACAGCATCTCATAGTACTCTTTCTCCTCAGACGTGATGTATAAAAAAGTTTAAAAGGTTGGTTTGCACACACCCAGATTTGTTGGCAAGAATTTGTAAAGTAAACTTGTTGAACGCAAAAAATTGGACCTGATTTGTTTTCCACGCCTAATCTACTGTGATCAAGAGCCATTATTGCTCTTTAATGTCCCCAAAGACTATTTTTTTTGGGTCTACATTTAAGGCCATCAACTCGATGCAAGATTTGCTTCACTCTAAAATCACTTAGCCTTTCCCTCAAAAGTCACATGAATGTGCCCTCAAGTTAACTGATTTGTGGAATACAAGTTTATTGTTTGATTTAAATTATAAATTTATTAATGGGAGCTTCGCTTTTAGCCCTGGCTAAATCTATATACAAGTAATAATGAAAATAATGATAATTACCATTATTACAGTCAACTCTCTCTAAGACAGACACCTTTGGGACCGGCACTAAGTGTCCGTCTTAGAGAGGTGTCCGTCTTATAGAGAGTCAAATAAAGGGAGTAAAGAAAGGCAGGGACCAACTCTAAGTGTCCGTTTTACAGAGGTGTCCATCTTATAGAGGTGTCCGTTAAGAGAGAGTTGACTGTATCATCATTATTATTACAATACATTATTGCAATTCACTTTGTAAGATCTGCCCAAGAAAAAATTTTTCAGCCCACATGAATTTATAAGGAATTGAAACAATTTCCAGTACTAATCTATTTAAATTCCCCTCAAAAAACTTAACTTGCTTAGTTAAAAACTGAATTCACTAGCCTGATTGCAAAATCCACTAGGCTAGCCCAGGGTTATCAGACTTGACTTTCTTTCCATGCTGGTATGAACTCGTGAAAAAATTACAATTTCTGGACAAAAGGTGCTGCCTTACTAATGATGAGTGCACCTTTGCAAACTGCACAATAAATTTTAAAAAGGAAAAAAAAAATGACTGACACTTTGTAAACAAACCAATCTAATAGTAATGAAAGAACGAAGACTATAAGTAAGGTAAACTTTTTGCCAACACACAAAAAGCAACAGCCTTACCTTCTCCTTCCATCTCAAAAGCAACTGCCTCGGGATAGAGCTCAGCAAGCTCTTTACGTCGTGACTCATGCCTGACAACCTCTGGGTCACTCAGAACTTCACCAAGATGAACTTTGACTTCTTGAGCTTCAGAGTTTTTCAAAGGTGCCTTCCAGCCATCAGCACAATTCTTAATAACATCACAAAAGCGTCTGTTTACATAGCAGTTTCCACTAGACTGAGTCTGGTGTTCTGTTACCTCTTTGGATCCACATATCCTCAATTTGGATGATACAACAACATCGCCTAACTTGGTTTTTTTGGAGTTGAGGCCACAGCATGTCCCAACAGAAAAAACTGCCTTGGGTCTTAGCACCTTGGCAGCATTTCTCACGGTAATCAAGGAGCCACCAGGACCAATGACACCACTACAACACTTCATCAATGCAACCTTTAATCCTTCTTTTTTACCTTTATCCATATTCTCAAAGTAAACATAACCAAGGTCAGGGAAATACCATCGGAAGGGATCTTTCAGCTGCTGGTAACATGCTAAGAACTCAGAATCCTCAACTGTCAACAAAAGAATGTCAACAGGCAGTTCTGGTTGCCGTGCTTTACGTTGGACATCACTCATGGATGGTAGTTCAGCACAAAGTGGAGGTAAGTCACCACCACTAGCCATGTCTGTTGCTAAAGATTACTGGCAAATAAAGAAAAAGACAAGAAATGAATTTAAGTTGACGGAAGTTTATTAAATGAACAATAATTAATCCAGCTATGATAAGTGACTATCCTATTTCCTTTATCCTTAAAGCCCCAATATTGACAAACAAATTCTGCAGACTGATCTCAAAATAAAAAAGTGTATTTCCTTAAAAATTTAGATGAGAAAATTTGATAGAAGATTGAAGCCTTTTTCCTTAGGCAGGGCTCGAAATTGTGACTGATATGGTCGCCAATGCGACTAACATTTTCTCCTTGGCAATTAAAAATTCTGGTTTAGTCGCCAAAGTGGCGAACAGATTTCTCTATATTTTAGATTTAAATTAAAAGAGTATAGTTAACACAAACATTTCATATTATCTTACTTTGCTTTCATCATAAAAAATGTTCCAAATCGCATAAATAAAGCCAGTTTACCTCCAAATTTATACCGACTTCTATCCATTCTATTTTCAAATCTGATGGATCCTGCCATACTATGCAGGGCTTTTCTAATAGGCCGCAGAAAAAAAGTCAAATTTCACGGGATTTCTAGGCACAAATTCGCGGAATAATTGGCCAATTTCGCAGGAATTTTCAGAGCAAACTTCACGAAAAGCAAACGAGAAAAACGGACAATTTTGTGGTTATTTTCAGGGAAAATTCGCTAGAAATCGATCGGTTTTGTGTTGATCAGACCAGCGTTTTAAATGTTTTTCTAACAGAGGTCATCATTTGCTCTCTCAACAATACGCTCCAGAAATGAACTAATGGCAAAACCTTTAACATCATGGCTGGTGCCCAGTTTTTTGCAACATAATCTACGCCTGGTAGTTTTGGGACGTTGTTTGCACGTTTCAGTGACAAAGTATCAAGATAAATTTGCTGAGATATATTTGATAAGATTTCTACAGAATTTTGCAGTAGTTTGCGTGCTTTTGTGAATTTCGCGGATTTACCTAAATTTCACCGATTCATGACCCCGCAAAATATCACAAGCCCTGAGCTGCGTCATTTACATTACACAAAGTGGTTGCTGAAAATTTGCATCTGGCAACTATATTTCTCCAGTTGGCTGCCAAAAGGCGACCCGAGGCTTTTTTTTATTTCGAGCCCTGTTAGGTGATCATCCTTGTTAATCAAACAAGAAATGGAATGAATTGAATGATTATGCTTCTTTTGCTAATTCCTGGTATTTTGGAGTAATTTCATAGAGGGTATCTATTAGACAGGGGGCATTTATTAGAGAGGAGCATCTAATACATTTTTAACAGTGTAGAAGGGACATTTATTACATAAGACGGGTTTATTACACAGGTTTACAGCATGTTATTAGGAAGTAAGGCCTGTCTGGAAAAGATACTGATGCTTGTGACAGTCTAGCGTGCGGGGAGCAGATGCTTTTTTCAGCTCTTTTTTCACCTGCAACAAGAGCCAAAAAATGTGTCTGCTCCACGCAGGCTAGTAACTGTCAAGCTGCCCATGACACATCCATGACACGGGTGATGAGTAGGTGATGGTTTATCAAATCATAATTATTATTTTAAGTAGAAAACAGTGCGTCCACATTTTCCACAAAAGCTCTTAACAACTGTGCATCATTCTATCAATTAAGTAAGAAAAAAATACAACAAAGAGAATCTGCGATAAAACATGCGCATGGTTGAGTGGCTTTCTGTACAACTCCCTACACATTTTTAGTTTTCAAACTACATGTATCATAAAACCTACATTGTATCTCTCGAGCATCACAGGGATCAGATTTTTTCTTGTCCAGAACAGAAAATTAAATTTGGAGCCCTGTAATGCACAAGGGAAAGATGACAGTTTGAAAAAGTCAAAGTTTATAAGAATTTGTAAGGAAAACCACTCAACTGTGACTGGGTGGCAATAGCTGTTTTTCTCATACAGTGAATCCTTCTAATTTTGGCAGCAGCCAGTTTTAAGATATATGGCTGAAGATTTACAGGTTCTAACATTATGCACTTGTACATGTAGTTTCTGCTAAAATAATTTTTGAAAAAATTATTTTTGTTTTTACAGAAAGTTGATTTCATGTGACCAACTATTGCAAAAGACCTTTTTGCCGTTTGATTTATGTACAAGTCATGTACAATAGTACTTCACATGCACAAAAGATTTCAATACGAAATGCAATGAACTACAATTTTACACATTTTAAATTTATTTTAAAAAAATTACTGCTGTATTTTTCTTGTTAACTTTTTTTACAGTCTAACAATACATATGTACATGCATTTATTACATTGTATTATAAACGTTTTTCCTTCTCAGCTGTACAACTGTGAGCTCCATTTATATTAACCACCCACCCTAGGAAGAAAGCACCTGATTCAAATAGTGTGTAAAATATTGATTTATAATGAAAGCCAAACCTAATTGCCCAATCAAGCAAGTAACTTACACATTTTCAAAAAGCTAAACTGGAAATGATTTCGACTCGGTAATATAATCAGGGCTCAAAGTTAACGACTAACTGGTCGCATATGCAACTGGATTTTTGGTTGTGCGCCTAAAAAATGAAGTGTAATCGCACCTGTGTGCCATAAATTCCAAAGCACAGTGCGACTGACTTGCTTCTCTGCTTCCTAACCTGACCATAGTTACGTACTTGAACTAGTAAGACACTAAACAGCAGCTTCAAGCAATGAAAGTAAAAGTAATGTAGAAATACCACAACCAGGCTCTAAATAATATTAAGTTACAATTGTTTTACTTTCATCTGTGTGAGTTTAATTCGTTCTTTCTCCCAATGGATTCCACAAATTTCATTTTGATGTTTAACTCCATCCCAGACTCTGCTGTTTTGTAATAAACACCGCTGACACATGCAAATATGCTACGAACGAAACACATGCTTTGTGCACAATAAATGATCATGTTGATTGTTCAGTTCTAAGGTCAGTCAAAACAAAATCAGTGCGGATTAAGAGCCTTTTTTCCTTCCAGGTAAGAAAGCTTTTTAGTCATATCTGAGTTACATGTAAGTCATTGCGCATTTAACAAATTCGTTAAAAATTAATTTTCATTCTCATTTGACATACAGCTGTACTCTCATTGTTGTTGTGCATTTTTTTCAAGTGCAAGTTTTCTTGAGTCACAACTGCCATATCAAAAAGAAAAATTAGTATCAAAATACTACATAGCAAATCGGCTGTCTTTTATCAATCGAAGGACTGAAATAATAGTAACAAACTTAAGCTTTTTACTTTTTCTTTTTAAATAAGTGCTCCCAACACTGTAAGCCATGCTCCTAAAATTTTCAGCTGTGCACCGAAAATTTTGGCAGTGTGTCTAAAAATTTTTATCTGGTAGCACAAGTGTTCCCGAACTCAAATTTAAACTTTGAGCCCTGATAATCAGACTATATGTATATTAAGGAACAATAATTAAGATACGATAATAATAATAATAAATAAATCACAACCCTTTTAGCTTATCTTGTAAAATTTTCTGATAACTTTTTCTCACTTTAACTTAGATTGTGAGAGCCTGTTCACTATCAAAAGGGCATTCAAAATGAACTTAACTAAAATTAAAGGTAACTTTACAGTAGTTTCTTACAATGTACTGCCATAACACTGCCTCAGAGAAAAAAATGATGAGCTTCACTATGATTACATGGTGTTTTTTGAGAAAACCAAGCAAGGTGGTCAAATGAAATCAAAACATTTTTTTGAACCCCATGTAGTGTAAACTATTATCTTTTATCAAAGGTAATATTGTTTTTAACAACAATTAGCTCAAAAGTCCAAAAAGTGTGCTTTTGGATCTCTTGTGTCTTAACATGCTCTAACACAGACCCAATGTGGTTCTCTTGGGATAAAACAGCACACAATACACAGTGAAAGGTTTTAACCCAGGAGTCATTTCATAAGTGGATTGAGTATGATCATCCAGGTGAACCTAGTCCTGAATAGAACTGTTGTTGACAGTGATTGAAGTTTTGCAACCTGTGTATAGTCATCTTCAAAGTCAAGTGAGCACAGTATGTGCATATGGAGTCAAAGTGCATTGTGCATGGCAGACTACAAAAGAGAAAAGTCTAATCAGATGAAGCATCTTATGTTAAGTTTTAAAACAGCTGTTTTTCTCAACAAAGTTTGCTTAGAAGCAAAACATTTCTTAGGTAGCAGAGAGTAATACAAGAAATCCGAACATGCATCAAAATAAAGTTAATGCACTGCATGCTAAAGCAAAATCAAGTTACCCGGCATCATCTGACATTAAACCTACTGTTTATACTCTAAACAATGGATCAAAGGCTTTCTACTGTACTAATCTAAAATTCTGGCAAAATTTTCTTTTTGAGTAGATTTATTAAATCCTAATCACTTTAATTTAGGAAAGATTCAGTAATTAAGATGAAATTTACTGAGCTAGCTGTTAGTATAACATAAATACATGTTTACGTATGGCTACAAATAGAGAAAATTGTCCTTGCCACAAAGCATTTCATACAGACAGTCAATCTTACACCCATCCTTAATGTACAGTGTGTATGTCAACTGTGTATACTGGCAAGATACCAAAACTGTGATTATTGATTTGTCAACTGTTTAGGGTACATTTGAGCTAATGTGGTCTGAAGTACTGCAGGTTAAAGACATTTAAGGGCTCTGGTCTAGAATATTCACAGTAAAGAATTTTTGAGAAATTGATGTGTGGTTTTACATGTAAAAACAATTATTGAATATTAATTAAAATTTCTGGTAAATAATGGTTGTAGTAAAGGGAAGTGATTTTTGAAACCCGGTGAAGAATAAAGTTTTAAATTGCAGTTGGAATGGTCTGATACAGTCTAAGGGTTCTAGGGTCTGTATCAACAAATATCCAACAAAAAGGTAGAGTACATGCACTCTTGCCTTGGGTTTTTACTTGGAGTAAACATTTTTCCTTATATGCATGGCATGTTCAGACAATGAAAATCTACATATATATAACCCTGATTTCTTGAATTTATTTAAGTTAACATTAGTTTAAACAATAAAAGGCCTTCAAGCACATGCTAAACACATGTTAAAGCAAGGAAATATGTTCTTAAGGCAGAGCAAAGGTCTGGGTCCCAAAAAACTACTTCTATAACCGGTTTATACAGGCACAACAAGTATGATACTGAGCATTTGTTTATTTTGCTGAGAAGATCCAGAAGGTTCTCATAAACAGAGACACACTATTCCTTGGCTCATTGCAGTGATAACTTTGATCTACATTGAAGTGCGAAGAACTTCTATGTCTTCACAGCAGAGCATTATTTCTTTGAACACAAATATAGTAACAACTACAGGTTGTATACAAAAAGCTAGCACAAAAACGCTAGCCCTACACGTATGTTGATCACTAATTTTGCACTATAGTACATTGACTAACTTCAACCCTTCATACAATCAGTGTGCAAAAAGGTAACAATCATGGTATATATAATTTATGGCATGTTTATGATAGATAGTGCTAGTTGAGGTACATGAGGCAAATGTTGTAAATGTAGATGTAACAGTCAGGGTTTAGGATGCAAGACAACAGCAAGGAATATTTAACTTGCTTCTGTAGTTAATTATTTTGCCAGCAAGAATTTGCACATACTTTACTTTGATATGTGTATATGGAAAAGACATTGACCACAGCAGCAGCAACCTACAACAACAATGTACAGTTGTATGTAACTTACATGTTTAAAGCCAAAATTTTCTACCAATACAATATCATCATTCTTATGAAACAACATTTTCACTTATAAACATACATGTTTTTAAATTGAAGCATGTGCTTGCAAACATTTACTATAGCTAAGACAAGATAGATAGGAAGAAAGAGGACATCTTTAACAATCTACATGCATGTAGAGCTTGAGCTTTGGTTTTTGTAGTCACTCTCCTTCTAGCAAAGGTCTGTTTTCCCTGTTATTCAACAGGCAGGAGAAAAAGAGACTCTCTTTTCCTTGCACCCATCGAAATAGCAGGGAAAAGAGACCTCTGCTAGTATGGATTATGGTCCGAGGTTTTTAGTCTGTTTTAAAGGTAGCTTTGGCACCAGTTTAAATGTAGGAGCATAATATATGAAAACACCTGCAGAAGTACATTATGTTGTGTTAATTTGTATAAAACCCATGGAACTCATTGATCATCACATTTTAACTATAACTAGCTTCAACTACATGACTTTGTATCATAAGATTTAAAATTTTGCTGTCTACCAAGATACAGTGTTCATGCAACATTAGCAAGAACCAATACAAAAAATATAATAGGAGACATCTATAATGGATGCATTTTGCACCACACCATGTCTACAAGTTATGCAAATTGCTTTAAGACTGATCAAACAAAACATTGTTGTCTGTTAAATTTCCATCTGAACACATTGTAAATCATCATGACAAAAGAAGACAAAGCTTCTCATAACGGAAACAGCTTTAAACTCCCTTAAAAAGAAGTTTCCAGAAAAAACCTGCTTACAATGCACTTTCATTATAACCAGATAAAAAATTTTTAGGAAGACAAATATAAAATCCTTTCAACACACTAATCCCACTGGCCAAATGTCAATATGCACCTCCCAAGTACACAGGAAGCAAAAGATTCCCGAAATTTCTAGGAATTTAAAGGGTTTTTTTTTTACCGGAGTACCCTGAGTAGAGGTTGTTGCAAAAGTTGGAAAGAGAGAAAAAATGCTTAGTCTGCAAGCTAAAGAAGCAGATAACTTCAAGAGCAAAAATAAAAAAGCAGCTACATAACGGAAACAGCTTTAAACTCCCTTAAAAAGAAGTTTCCAGAAAAAACCTGCTTACAATGCACTTTCATTATAACCAGATAAAAAATTTTTAGGAAGACAAATATAAACTCCTTTCAACACACTAATCCCACTGGCCAAATGTCAATATGCACCTCCCAAGTACACAGGAAGCAAAAGATTCCCGAAATTTCTAGGAATTTAAAGGGTTTTTTTTTTTACCGGAGTACCCTGAGTAGAGGTTGTTGCAAAAGTTGGAAAGAGAGAAAAAATGCTTAGTCTGCAAGCTAAAGAAGCAGATAACTTCAAGAGCAAAAATAAAAAAGCAGCTGTATCTCACTTAGAGTAATAGCATAGACTCTGCGTGGGTGTTGATTTACACATTTCCTCTCATGTGATGCAAAGGTCAAAGCTGATTGAGGGTCCATGGTTTAATATTTATGGCTGTTCAGTGGAACCCAATTTTTCGCACCAACTTGCAAAAAAAACAAGTTGGTTCCAATGATTGAGAGGTTTGAAAACTTGGGTGTAAAATTACAGTGTTTGACTCACAAAGTTAGGTTTACTTTGAATCATTAGGAATTTCAAAACAGCGAGGTTTTGAGAAGACGGGATTCTGCTGTATGTAAATTCATGTGATTCAGTTGCCCGAATCTGACTGTCTCAACTTAATAAGTTTTAGTCCTGGAAAAGTTCACTCCAGTTTCAATTCAATAAACAATAACAAACATGGAAAAGGGTGATTCTACAGTGTACCTTCTTCCCCACTGAAAGTAACTTACAAATTTCAGACAATAAAACAGTCACAAAGCACGTGGTTGACGCAAGATCATGTGACTCAACATTGCAAAAATATAACGGACATTTTTTTTGTCGAGTACAAGAACATGCCTAGTCTCCCTCGCAGCCGTTTTTTGGAACTTGTAGATGAGAGTGCAGGAAAGTGCTACACTTAATCAGCAACTAAATAGCAGTGTGGTCAAACCAGAATCTGCGCATTGTCTGTAGCCAGAAATATCATAGCAGACAACTCAACTGAAAATATAATGGCAGAATATGGTTCGTGTCCAAGCAAGCTACAATGGCATTCAGAGCAGACAGTTTTGCAAATGTACAAACTGGGCCAAAACCTTGATTAGAAATCATAAAGAACTTCAGAGATATAGAACATTCAGTGAATGTTGCACTATTCTTATAGCTATTGTTTTTTCGGCAAAATTATATCAATCTGACTATGGAGATGTCAACCAGCACAAAGCCCATTTTGACGATAGGATACATAAGGTAGGTTTATCAATTTAACTTGTAGGGTACAGGTACAAAGTACATGTATTTTTACTTAAGCAAACTAGCTTTCGAGATCAGTGAAAAGTGAAATTGTCATTAAAGTCAAGTTGCCCTTCATCCTTAACCTATCAAATTTTTCTATGATGACTTAAGAGGAACAAACAGCTAATGCCACAAAAATGTTTTGAGCAACTATGTAGTTGACTCACATTACTCACAAATGAAGAAATCAATCTGCCTAGACTGTTTTAAGATGTTTTAACGTGAAGTAAGAGAGGCTTGTGTTAACTTAAGTGATAAGTAGCCTGCAATCCATAAGTCCAGTTATTATATTCTACATGTACATGCGATAATTCTGGAGGGAAATTTAAAAATTTCAAATCTGCTCTCTGTGTGGCATTGCATTCTACTCTATAATAATATTGCATAGACTGTGTTATTAGGACAAGGATTAAAATTGAACTATTACACTCAAAGTCTGCTAAGTGTACTGGTCAAAAACGGGAATGAGTTACTTATATGTGGACATATACAAGCTAAATTACAGTTGCAACAGATAAAAAGACTGAAGCGACCAGTTTCAAAGTAAGCTTAATTATGTCTTAACCTTATAACGGAGCACATCATGTCGGCTACTTCATGTTAGGAAATTTTGCAGTGAGTGAAAATTATCGTTTTACGGTCGTTTCGTAAGCTATCAATTGGAACTGTGCTGCTAAATGTATCCAATTGCACTCCTATCAAACCCTAACAGGAAAATATTTTCAACAAGGGCTTTCAAAAATACATTGGGTAGCTCGAGTCCTGAATCTTACCTACATCGGATACTATACATCATTTTTGAGATATTTGGCACTGTATTTGTGGCAAGCATACATTTGTAAAAGTTAGGCAACACAACATAAGCTGACATAAGCCAGTGTTGTCTGCTTACTTTTTCTTAGGAAACAGTTCCATGCAGTGGGTTGTAATTATACCACTGAAAAATTCCCCAACTTTTCGGACTGCCGACCACCGTAGTAGTACATATAACACTGGCCGGGTAGTCTGAAATTGCTGATATATAGAACCTGAATTATGAATTTAGGGTATTTATCAACATGAATTCGAGTATGCTTCTATAAAATTCACACACACACCATTCCTTTGCGAGACAATATTAAGTAAAAGTTGATTTTTAGAGTTAGATTTACATTCTATTTATCGTACCTACACTGGAGTGACGATGTACCTTTGGTAGAACTAAACCGCTTGCTTGGTTTTTCATTTTATGCTACATCATCTAATCGTTAATACACAATGGCCACGCTTGTGAAAGGGTGTACTTCTTCCCACAATGCATTGCGATTCAAACAAACTATAGAGTGTTTTCACTCACGTGGCCAGCATTTATGCAAATTTATTGGAACAAAAGAAAACGTTTGCATAAGAGAAGAATTCAACTCCCAGAGGATTGGTTTGGGACACCAACATGGCCGCCGTTTCATTGTTTTGGGACTCCAATATGGCTGCCGTGACGTCATGTGAAAACACTCTATATACTACCAAACTATATCGAGACGTCATCATGGCTCAGACGCTTGAACAAGTCAGACCAACATGGGGAAATCAGTAGTTCATGTATGACCCCATGAAATGTCCTGACACAGCTGTAGTAAGTGTAGTAAGTGTAGTAGCTGTAGTAAGCGTAGTAGTTGTAGTAGGTGTAGTAAGTGTAGTAGCTGTGGTAAGTACCTACTACAGCTACTACACTTACTACACCTACTACACTTACTACACTTACTACAGCTACTACAGCTACTACACTTACTACAGCTACTCCACTTACTACACTTACTCCACTTACTACAGCTACTACAACTACAAATACTACACTTACTACAGCTACTACACTTACTACACTTACTACACTTACTACAGTTGCTACACTTACTACACTTACTACACTTACTACACTTACTACAGCTACTACACTTACTACACTTACTACACTTACTACAGCTACTACACTTACTACACTTACTATACTTTCTACAGCTACTACACTTACTACACTTACTACAGCTACTACACTTACTACACTTACTACAGCTACTACACTTACTACAGTTGCTACACTTGCTACACTTACTACACTTACTACAGTTGCTACACTTGCTACACTTACTACAGTTGTTACACTTACTACACTTACTACAGCCACTACACTTACTTCTGTGCCTAGAGGCCCGACATGGCACTGGTGTGTCAGGACATTTCATGTGAGAAATTCGCGGCTATCACAAATCCGCTACGTTTCAAAGGACGATTAGTCTATTCGCCCTTTTGGTCAGGGATGCATTGAACTAGTACTTGTTTTTCGTAATGCTCGTGTAATTTTTGTGAAGGGTATGACAAAAAGGAAGGTTTCGTGATGCCACTCGAAACGTCCCGAATGAGCTGATGCCTTCCAATGTTTGCCGACGCTTTTGGGTCACGTGGCCCAAGCGAAGTGTTTCCCGCTAAGCCGGCCTACACACTTGTCTCCATTCTATATAGTCTGTCTGCGAATTAGCGCACAAAAGCTCCTTTAGAGAGGAGTAGCTATTCAGGTCCAGGCATTTCGGAGAAAACTAAAGAAACTAAGGTTATTTGGCCGCAGTAAAAAAACTTAAGAGGTAAAAGAAAATTATATTTAATGGTAAACTGCATCTGTGATCACATCCTGTCAGAAAACATCTGCAGAAACGTAAACCACAGGAACTAATTACTTAAAATGCATAGAACAGACCAGCCTCATAACCTCTAAATGTAGATTCAAAGTGGCAAAAAAAAAATTTTAAACTTTGATCAGTAAAAGTGTAGAATACTCCATGCACTGCATAAACTACGCAAAAAGTGAGCACTAAAGAAAACCCTATGTTGTTCAAGTTGCAGGCTATTATGGTGACGTTTCTCTTGTCACGTGCTATCAGTTGTGTTTCGCCTTTCAACACGTAATTCAAATCGGACTAATCACAAACTGCGTTAGAAACTAGCCAATTAAAAAACGCCGACAAATGTCCTTGCGACTCTGCAGGATTCGAACACGATATTGTGCACTAATTCGCAGACGCTCTATACAGAATGTTTAGAGCGTCTGCGATGCAGGTAATCTTCCCTCGCTCCTCGTGTATTCGTAAGAAATACGGCAGTTGTCAGGCTCAACTTGGAAATATCTCAGAATAGAAAATAAGCAGATAAAAACAGTCCCTAACGATTCCTATAGCTAAAACGGGCATAGCGGTGGGGGAAGAAGAAAATAGATCTTTATTTTTTCTTTCTCGCGCTCGAAAAGAACGAAAAGAAAAAGAAAACAACGTCTGTGTACAAGCTACGTTTTGTGGAGGACGTAAACAAGCCTTGACTAAATTTTCATTTTTCTTCTGAACTTAGATATGGAAGGCTCTCTCCTCCGCAGAGGCTATAGAGTGTTTTCACATGAAGTCACGGCGGCCATATTGGTGCCCCAAAACAATGAAAAGGCGGCCATGTTGGTGTCCCAAACCAGTCCCCTGGGAGTTGAACTCTTTTCTCATGCAAACGCTTTCTTTTGTTACAGTAAATCTGCATATATGCTGGCCACGTGAGTGAAAACATTCTATAAAAATAGCAAAAATCGAAAAAAATAGAAAGCGCGCGGGGGAGGATGGGAAGCGGGAAAAGAAGAGAAAAACCCTTTCAGATCAAGATATTTTTTCTTCTTGGCTTTCATTGTAACGAAGCAATGGCCCTAAATTGGTTAAAATTTAATTTAGTCGCCTCCCAAAAAATGTTGCTTCAAATGGCAAACGTTGCCAGAAAGTTGGTCTAAATAGCAAAAGTTGCCAAAACGTTGCCAAGCGACTTGTGGCCAAGGCTAGCGTGGGCCCCACGCCCGGCTTGGGAAATGGACACACTCGACTCAGGGTGCGTTTCTTTGCTAAAATCCAAATCCGGGTTTTTAATCCGAAAACGGGCATTTCGTTTCTTTACTAAAATCCAAAAACGGACTGATCATCCAAATAATCCACAACAGAGGAGGATCCTTTGGATCAGACCGTGAAATCCCACTTTGAAGCCATAGGGCTTATATAACTTTATAAGGGTATTGAGTGGGCTTATAAAGGGGGAGGGGGGGCTTATGTCTGGGGGAATATAAGCGGAATAAAAAAAATGTTTCACAAGGACGAGATGAAACGTTTCTGAGAAATGAATTAAAGCAAACATACTATTACATTTAGAGTTACATTTATAATACATTTATGGTGCGTCAAAATAAACGGAGAGTGTATTTCGGCAAAAACATCTATAAAACACTTAAGCGACTGGAACAACTGGAACAAAAGAGAACAAAAGTCAATAAACTACAAGCGTTAAGGGCAAAACTACAAGCCTTAAGAGCAAAAATGTAACATGAAGGCATTTGCGACGCAAACACAAAAAGCACATTGGGAGTCCATGCAGGTCTGTCTTTGACTTCTTCCAATAAAGAAAACGCAGCGGGAAAGCGCTTTTTCATAAGATGGGCTTATAAACGGGGGGCTTATTAGCCTGCGAACCGCAGACGTATTTCCGGTCGTCGCTTCTCTCCCTCCGAAACATAAGGAGGGACAGAAGCGACGACCGGAAATACGTCTGCGGTTCGCAGGCTTGGGGCTTATATCCGGCATAATATTTTCGTTAGCAAATGGATGGGCTTATATCCAGGGGGGCTTAAAACCGGGGAGGGCTTTAACGTGGGATTTCACGGTACCTAAAACCCGAAAAGAGTAAAAACTGTCAGCGGTAACACGAAACAGTTTTAATACATACATCGGCTGTTTGACAACAGGATGAAACGACCAATTTTATACGTTTTCTCTTGGGGTGGCAAAATCACAAGACAAATAGAACCTGGATTATTCTTTAGGCTAGTTCGCAAGGACAAATCGAGACAAAACGGCTACACAACTTCGCCGACGCGTCTTGCAAGACTTTACTTTCCCAGTATTTCAAGATTCATCTTCACTTGGCCCTTCAATTCCCGATAAAGAAGTATCTTTGAGGGAACCTTCTCTAAAATACAACGAAAAATCAGCAAACTTGCAACATTGTCAGCAGGCGTGCTATTCTTTCTCCGTGCTACCCGCGATATTGTCGGTCGTTTCTATGCGGGAAGAAACTGATAATCCTTTTTTGGATGCATCGTTTCTTTTTTAAAACGAAAAATGCTAATGATTCGGATTTTTTTATCTAATCTCGAATTTTAGTAAGGAAACGCACTCTCGGTTCATGGCTGGGGGGGAAGAGGAAAAGCATCCCCCCCCCGCCCCACTGTCCCCCAACATGCAGAGTGATTATTGAGGCTGCTTTGAAACCAATGACCTTACGAGTAAGAGGATGAATGCTCCAGTATTATGTTACTGACAAAAGCAAGACCAAGCAATTACTTGAAAGTTCACTTGAGTAATTGGTTGAAAGTTAGTGAAACTAACCGTTGCAACGAGCTGAGAATGGCTCGGATAGTATTGATCCTTTTAAAAAGCTGCAAAGCAGCAGTACAAGACGGCTTATGCACTCACCCTGCAGTTAACCTGTTCCAGGCTCCGAGATAGTCGGATCCGCTAGTGAGATGCAACCGGTGCTTTTGAGCCTGAACGCACACCATTTATTACGCCCGGGTTTTCATGGATATTTACGTCTCATACTTGGGCCTCTAAAATATGATCTACAAATTAAGGGTTTCTCACTGCGGCACTAACATGCCATTATAGTTAGGCCCGTCACCACTCTTTTCCTCTATACCATGTTGTTAACAAGGTTAAGAGATGAGTCAGACATGATAAAAGAGGGCAATTTTCATTTTCTTTTCAGCACCTCCCCTTTCCGTGACTAGACTATAAGTGTTAAAGCTTGATATGGCTGAGAATGTTCTATTTTCGTGGCTGTCGTGGGAATCCGGCGGAAAGGGGCACTGGCCCATTATATATAGACGTTTTCACAAGAAGTGTTAAAATGCTTGATATGGCTGGAAATGCGCTTTTTAAAGCTAGACATTGTGTCATTGTGTGGAGTCATTGTGTTGAGTATTAATAAACTAATACTGTAGATTCTTTTCCAGCGGCGGTTCCCGGGTCCGGAATATAGTAAGCTTTGTTTTCACTCTTCTCTCAAGTTATCATTGCATAGAAGTGCAAATTTACTGAAAATATAAAACTGCCGGTCATTTAGTGTTTTGAAAACTTGACCGGCAGTCGACCTCAAAAACGTTCTACGTGTGCCACAAAACATGGTTTTGGTTTCGCTTACTGAGCCCAGCGTAAACCAAACGCTAAACTTGAGATCTATAAAGCATTTCAGAATCGCTTGACTTTTCTTACTCGACACATCAGTGATAGTTTAGATTAGCTGGTTTTTTCGATTTGTGAAATTAACTGAGAATATATAGGACTGCCGGTCATTTAGTGTCAAGTTTGAAAACCTTGACCGGTTACCGGCCATATAGCCACAGCGAATTTCTTTTACCGCGAGTTAGGGAGCGAATTAAGTTTTTCAACTAAAATTTTACCGCCGGCATCCTCCTTCTACCCCCAACAAGGAGGTAAGAAAAGCCGTAAGAATCTAGAATCTAGAATCTTTCAAATAGGCACTGGATCGGTGAACGCGCTTCACTAAGCAAATTTTTTCTATCAAGTTTCAATAGTATTGCTTTGCGGTTCCCTGACCACACATGCACAACACAGGAAATCCTTTTTTTCGCTCTGAGAAGAGCTCAAGCTCAAGAATTCCAATTTTGAATCTCGTTATGATAGAAATTGTTTCTTTTGATAAACCTTTAATTTGTACTGACTTATTTTCATCTCACTAACATCTTTTTTCACGTTTATTTTACACCGTTAAGTCTGATATTTTTGAAGGTGCATAGTAGTAGCATGCTTATTATGGTCGGAATATGGATGATTTTAAAGTGAAAAATGTGTGATACATTGAAAGGAGCAGTGTAACGGCCGAGACTCAAAGCAGATGTTTTCTCAGTCATAGCTTTTCGATAGCTTGCCAGCGGTTTGATACTGCATGTGCGTTACAAGTATAGTCTATTATATCATTTAAAGCAGGGTTAACAGTGGTTAATAGAATTGCGGGCGAGATTCGCGAGCAGAGCACGCGCGGAAAAAGCGGGGAAAGGTACTATTTTTCACCAATGCTAGTAGTTTCAAAACAACAAAATATTTCAGAAAATTCTTCAACTGTCTTAAGTTAAAAAGATATGGAGCATTACCTAAAGTCATTACAGTCTGTAAAACTAGAGAACCCTTTGTCACTCCCTCGTCCAGTTTTATATCCAATTACTGAAAAAAGCTCTTATTATATGATGGAGTCTCCTTCTAGTCTACTTGCCATGATTTCGTCCTTCACAAAGTGGCTTAATATTGTTCTTGAGAGAACGTTGTCATGACTTGTTGGCGCTTTAGAGGTAATTGCGCTCCATGAGACATACAGGCATTTGAAAATAAGGCGAGTGTTAATGAGCTTATCGAAGTGTAGCCAGGCGTCCACAACGCAATTTTATTGCCAAAACTGTTTGTGACAAAGGGGACAACGAAGCGCAACTATAATTATTGAGTATATACACTAAAAGCCCTTGAGTTCGCCTGCTCTAGGCGTTCATATCGTGGGGACGGCAGCAAGCTAGGTGCAAAGAGATGAGTTTGAACAAACAGCGAGCGAGGGGGGGGGGGGGGGGACCCCCAAGGAAAAAACACGCCCCCCCCCGCCACCGGCGGCTCCCCCCGCGTTCCTGCTCCCAGGGCGGGGGCCGGGGGCGACCCCGAACCACCTGTGGGGGGGGGGGCCGGGAGACCCCTCCTTTTCCCCAGTTCGCCTTTACTTAAAAGAAAAATGTGATGAGAAAGAGGAGGAAGAAGAGCAATATTATTATAGGTTAAAACATACAAGCCACGCGGTGTGGCTGCGCTTGGCGTGGTTGGGGGGGCGGGGGGGAGGAGAGAGGAGAAGAAGAAGGAGAGAGTGAAGAAAAGGGGGGGGGGGGGGGGGGGGGGGGGGGGGGAACCCTCAAGGAAGAACCTAGCCTCCCCCGCGGACCGGACGTTCGCCACGCGTTCCTGTTCCTAGGGCAGGGACGCGTGACGAACCCTAAGAACGTCTGTGGGGGTGGCCAGTAAGAACCCTCATTTTCCCAAGTTAGCCTTAACTAGTTATAACATAAATGGTAATAAGCACAAATTTAGGCTATTTAGGTTCTTAAAGAGTTTCTTTCAGATAGTAGACTACATGTAGTACTAGCCTGCGTAGCTGGCGGTATTGTGTAGTAGTCGAGTGAGATTTTGGCGGCGGAGCCGTTGTAACGTAGTCGAGTGAGATTTGACGGCACGGCTCCGCCGCCAAAACTTTAATCTCGCACCCACACAATACCGCCAGCTACGCAGGTTAATGTAGTACTTGCCAAGGTGGTCATTAATGCGGTATTGACTGTCTCGTTACCTTGGCAACTTGAGAAACAAAACATAAGCTTTAAATGCAAAATCTAAATTCCAACAAATAAAATGCCTTAGATCTTTAGTTATTTTTATAGATCTATACCTTGAGAAGAATAAGAGATAATTAAATAATAGGAAAGCTTAAGTGAGAACAAAAAGGGACATAGCTTTGTCAGGTAGTTGCCTTCTCGAACAATCGAAATAGAAGAACTTAAAATCGGTTTACTTGATCAAACAATTGTATACTGTGACTCAGTTTTCATACAGTTCAGGACTCAAACAAATATTAAAAACAAAACCTAAACCGAATGTGTCGAACGCTCAGTTGTTTTTCTCTAAAGGAATTTCTAAAACAAGGACCAAGTTACGTTACTGTGTAGTAAGTAAAAATAGAACATTATATTCACATTTCTTGATTCCGGAATGCAGCAACGATTGTTTAACATGAATATGAAGAAAAATATTACATAAAATATATTTCTTCTCACTGGGACAAGAAAGCCTAATTACGTGCCACTAAAGCCAACCAAATTGCTATTAATGTAAACATTCTCACCTGGAGTTTCAGCAGTGTCTTGCTGGTCAGTAGCTCCGTGTATTCTCTTGGTATGTAAAACCGGCTTTTAGAAAGGAAAAAAAAAACTCCTCAGATATCATAATATACCGTAAAATTCCGAAAGTAAGCCCGTCTAAATATAAGCCCCCCCCGAACCAGTAACGAAAAAAACCTCCTTTAAGGTGTTTCGATATAGTTTTTCAAAGGCCATCCGTGAGAAGTAAAAAATTCTGTATGTTTAAATTCGACTAAAACGAAAATATATTTCAAACCTTAAATTTTCAATAGCCGTGATAGATTATTAAATAAAAACATTATAAATGACTCAAATCATTCTTAAGTAGCGTCAGAATGCTGCTTAATATCATACTAGTTCGATGCTAGGACTGCTAGGAAATTTTGGTGTATTTTCGTTCTAGCGATCTTAAAAACTAACCAGTTTTCTGACCAACTGTCTAAGTGCAACTTCATTCACTGATTTTTGGTATATCTCTGAAACGACTCGAATAAATTTTTTTAAAATCCTTTCACATAATCTTCATAATGTATATAATAATATCTGAAACTTTCATTAAGATTGATTCACTGCAACACCTTGAAATTTCAAGACAAACGTATCCAACGAACCGGTCAAAAATGTGGGCTACAACGTTCACTGCCTTTGACGTTATGCTAATTTTTCCAAATTAATGCAGACAATACATATATCCATGACTAGTACATTTCAAAGTGAGTATTGTCAATGTTTTACGTCAAAAGATGCGATAAATTCAAACTAAAATGAACTCGATCATGGAGGTATGTATAGTGCGCATTATTTTTTTAAAAAAATGAGCATAACGTCAAAAGAGTGACGCAGAGGAAAGAGTGACGCTGCGCTAGGTTTGTCTAGAATTATTAAATCGCCCCTCCAAATACAAGCCCCCTGGGGGCTTGTACTTAGAAAATTGCCCTCAAATACAAAGTAGAACAAAGTAAAAACGGAAAATTTATTCCAGCTATAAGGCTAGCCCAATCGATTTTGAAGTGGCCCCTCCGAATATAAGCCCCTCCAAAAATAAGCCTCTCAAAGAGGACCTTTGAAAAATATAAGCCCTCGGAATTTTACGGTAGTCATTCAGCTGTCATTAATAATTTATAAGTGATAATAATTAGTACTTAATAATCATTAGTAATACAACATTAATAACATTACCAGTAATAACAATAAGAAGAAGAAGAAGAAGAAGAAGAAGAAGAAGAGGAAAGTATCAGGCTAGGGGCACCCAACGACGGTTTCCTCCTAAATACTTTTAAAACACTTTTTTGGCTATCCAGAGTACAGTTTAGATCTCTAGAAATGCATTCTAAGAGGTGTCATAGAATTTGTATCTGTTTGGTCATCCTAGGGGAACTTGAGGCTTTTTTAAATTACAAGGGCTTCAGTATTATTTCCCAAACATTTTAGATGTAATTAACGTATTACGAAAGTGTGAATTTTTCTGATTCGTTTATCCATCACATCTTTTAATGTGAAAATTTTAAGCTTCCTTTTTTCTACGAAAAACAGCCTAACTTGGGTAGCAAAATGTGAAAAATAAGCCTTCAGAAAATCGTAGGGAATTTATTGGATAAGCTTCGAAAATTATACATGAATAGAACTGTCATCTTGAAATCTTCAGCCGTCCTCAAGCTATAGAAAATTCTAGGCAATATAAAGGCAATATTTACTTCTCCGAACAGATATTTTACAGAAATCAGTCGTTGGGTGCCCCTGAAGTATTGGAGCCGCATCTTACGTAGTAAGCCATGAGGAGCTGAGAGGATATGTAAGAATGATTAAAGACAAATTTGAAATAGAGTGGGATATTCAGTAAACGAATAACTGGAAATTTTCCAGTAACAAAAAGAAATTAAAACGATAAATGTAAAAGAGATTAGAGGAAAACTAACGTTATTAGAACTGTTTATTCGTTGAGGAATACTTGTCTATCTAATTTTTTAAAAAAACATTGGATGGAAGTAGCTTAAATTCATTTTTAGACCTAAGATAAATACGAACGATAACTTTATCGCGGAGGAGAGATAAGAGCATTATAAGAACGCCTGCCAGTGATATATAGGCATTAGGGCCAATTTTTTATTGGCTGGATTTCATTCAAATAATTTAAATTTATCAGTCCAATCCAAAAGGACTTTGAAAGAAGGCAGTTGCAAATACAGTATTTCAGCAGGTCGAGCAAAAAGCAAAAAGAAACGAAGACTAGCAACCTGAGTTCCAGAAAACGAAATAACAATGTGTCACGCCAACCTCCTAAGCTTCTTTCTTCTGTTTTGCCGACATCTTGATCCGGCCCCCGAATCTTAAACAACAAACTTAGGTTGTGTCTATCCTCGGCGTTATGTCATTTTCTAAATAATTAGTATGCGTCTTGTTCCAAGATAACTTTTGCCAAAGTGAAAGGGCCTTTATACAACAACCACTGACCCTCCAAGTATGTCATCTACATCCGCCATACTGGATTGGAATTTTCTATTGAAAGGACCATTGGAAATAGTGGCGCCGCAATGGCACGGACTCTGAATGAAATGTATTGTTCTAGAGGTTCCCTATCTGTTCTATCTAAAGGAAGCTGATAACAGGCAAACCGCTACAAACTCTGCCGGATTGATTAAAACTAAATAAGCTATGGACGCATGTTTCACCTTAGTTATCAACCCAACCCTGCCCTAGGAAGTCCGTTCTCGAAATACCTATAGGATGAAATACTTTGTCCATACAAAAAAAAACCCTCTGGCGCCCAGGGTATTTCAGCCTAAGATTAAAGTTAGAATGAAGAAGGTGTTTCCGCTTTATTTTTCGCAGTAAACTTTTTGCGGTAGTTTTTTTATTCTTTTGGTGTGGGTTTTGTTTTGTTTTCCCGTTTTTGCGGGAGAAGGGGCGGGGGGTGACGTGAGGGAAATTTTGAAGATATAATCGAGAAAAAAAAAAAAACGCAAACGTTACTAATTAAAACTCCCATGCATAAACAAACCTAGCCTGCGAACCGCAGCCGGTCGGCGGGTGAAACTACAGAGTAAAGCCGACTGAAAACCGGAAGCTCTCGCAGGCTAAAACAAACCGTGTGCGGGAGAGAAGCGACGACCGGAAATACGTACGCGCTTCGCAGGCTAGGTGCCACACGGTAAATCCTAAAAGAAACATACAGAAAACAACAGCACTTCGCCAAGTTATTGGGGTAAAGTTCACTGAAAACATTAAGCCAAAGAGAGAGCAAAGTTAGTTTCTCTCTTGGTGTGAGTTAGCGGGATGTTCGAGTTGACCGAATTCGAAGAGAGGTGGTAAAGAAAGTTGGGGTGTTGCTGAAGAATCTGTTTGGCGGGCGGGCGTATTTGTGATAACCCATCTTTTTAGCCAAATCTGAATGGCTAACCAACAGAAACAAACGGCACCGACGCTGGTCTGGAAGGCTACTTTGAGACAAAGATCATTGTGCCAACAGAGGTCGATCTAACAGTTGTCGGTACTCTTTGGAGTGAGATTGAGGTGAATGTTGGAAATGAATGTCTTCTTTATGGCACTAAAATTATCTCCAAGCCGGATTTAGCAATAGTTATTACATTGAATCACTGAACGTTAATTACGCACAATAGGTGGTAAAACACGTGTATGCCTCTTAAGATCTCTTTACTGAATGACTAAACAGAGAAGGCTACCAAATTTCCGCTTACAACTAATCACCTTACTTGATTCCTCCAACTCTATGGAGGTAATGGTGCTCGTGGTAAAATGTGAGGATTCCCCACATGAGGTAGATGTAGTCCAGCAAATTATGATATTTGGCCGGAGTTTTCAGTCCAATGTCTCAATGTCTCGGGGAAACGGCTGTTTTCGCAGGCTACGCCATTGATAATTAATTTACAAAGACTGACACGCTTCCCCGCGGGGGGGGGGGGGGGGAGCCCCCTTTGGTGGCCTTTCCGGGGGCCCCGCCCGAAGGGGGGTTTTTTTTCATTTTTGGGGTGAAAGAAGGGGGGGGTGTTTTTTTTTTTGGAGTTATAAAAAGGGGAGTAAAAACAAATTTTTGGGTGTAGTAAAATTTGGGGAGTCCCCACAAGAGGGGAATTGAATCCAAAAAATTTTGATTTTTTGGCCGGGTTTTTCAGCCCATGGCTCCATTTCCTGGGGAAACGGGTTGTTTCCCGGGCCTCGCCATTTTAAAATTAATTTCAAAAACCCGCCCCCTTCCCCGGGGGGGGGGGGGGGGTACTCCCTTTGATGGCCTATACGCAGGCTCCGCTCGAAAGGGGTATCTTTTTCAGATTTCAGGTGTAAGAAAGGGTAGGGATTTTACTTGTTGAAGTATATAAAAGGGTAGTAAAATCAGTCATTTGGGTCTGTGAAAGGACCCAAGAGGGCTAACCTATGAATATTATGGCTTTATAAAGTCGAGGAAACGTTCTATTTTTGTTATTGATTCCTATATAACAGTCAGTGCATTTACAGCAGTTAAAAGGGATGCAAAGTTCTAAACAAGGTATGTGAAAGGGGTACCATTTGTCAATCAGTAGAAGGTGTACGAAAGGAGTAGCTTATTCGTGAAAAATGATGTATAAAAGGGTAAGGGGTTAGATCTCGGGTCTAGCCTCCCCTTACAAACAACTGTTGAGTACCCCCCCGGCACTCTTCCTGGTATTATCTGAAGCCACCTGTGACTCGGTAATAGGACCTGCATGAAAGGGTTTACTTAAAAGCCGAGGTTAGCCTGCGTAGCAAGCTTTTCCGTGTGGTTTCGGAGCAAAGGAAGACCAATGAACGAGGGGATTTTCAGGTTTGGCCGCGCGAAAAATGGAAGGAGAGCCAAAGAAACGCTTGCTTCGCTGGCTAAGGCGAGGTTGAAGCCCGATATACAGCCTAACAACTTTCGAACTTGATGTGTCAGATTTATATAATATCGACAAGGACTTTATCCGTAGTTAGTTCAATCCTCTGCGGAAAGAATGTTAAAATCTCTGTCCTGTGATTATCATCGCCAACGGATTAGCGCCACCTACTTTTGAAGAATTATCAAAAATCTCAAGGCTGCTAAACCGCATTATTGTTATCTTCTCCGACCAACAGATACGTCAAGACAAGGTCCGAGGTTAAGCAAGATAGCACTCATTATTTTTTTAAGATGACGTTCCTTTGTTTTTATAGTTCTTTGGTAAACGGTTTTCAATGGACGAGAGAATAAGCCGCCATTTTTATGTGAAAGGGGACTTTCGTGAGTAGCATTACACATTCTACTCCCATTCGTTATTCGTGACTCCTGCGCATAGTTAACAATTATTCCTCAAGCCCGAATTGGCTGTGACTCAGAGGCCATGAGGGCGAGAGGAATAATTGTTTTAGTAAAATCCAACTAGTTGGTCTAAGATATCGAGAATAATAAAATTTTAGCTAGTTAAAGCAAGACTTTAATCCTTTTTTTGCCGCCAAAAAGCTGGCGCTTTTCGCGACTAGTGGGCTATAACATATGGCCTAGTAGTACCTCAAGCAATCAGAACGCAGCATTGATAGTTAATAGCCCTGCCAGGTGTCTGACAGGCACCTAGCTGAATACCTGTATTGATCGAATTGAATGGCTTTGTATCCATTTTCTTATAATAATAACACAGGTGCATTCTGTGACGACTTTCCACTTAAAATGATTTTAAAAAACCTGTTATACACCATCTAGAGTGTTTTACAAGCTCTGTAAATACAGTCTAGGCGCTTAGTCTCTTGGGTCATCATAGGGCAACCTAAGCTTTTTGCGAATTTATGAGGCCTTTCTCATTCTTTTTCCCTCGAAATTTTAAAACGTTATTAAAAAAGTGAAAGTTTGCCGAAAACATGAGATTTCCGCGGTAGCAAGGTTTTAGGGTAACCTAATCTGGCGAGTGAAATATGAAAAACCCATTCCGAGAACAGTAAGGAAGTTGAGAACATCAGGAAAATAGAACATGCATCTTTTAAAGTATTTCCTTAGTTATAGCATATATTTTTAGATTTTGATATATATTTTTTTATTTTATATGTACTGCACAATTCAGCCACATCCGACTGCAAGGTAATTTTAATAAAGTATTTAACTGTCTATCTATTTATCTATCTATCTCCTAGGCTATCGTGAATATTTCTGGGCAATATAGTGTTTGCTTTACAAATCCCTTCTTCTTGGAAGGACACATTCCATACAAACACTTCATATCTCCAACTCCGCCATTACCTCGACAGGACGAATTCAGTCGGTAGAGCACATGTTTACAGAGTGGGATGTCGTGGGTTCGATTCCCGGCGGAGCCGGACCAGTGAGCTTTTAAGTAAATCTAAATATAACTGAGAAATGAAGGTGCCTCAGACCTTGCGCTGAAACGGCTAAGCCTTCCCGAATGATGACCACGCAAAGTGGTGCTCCCTTAGTAGGCAACGTAAAAATCAGAGTGACCTCAACGAGTTTCGTGCTAAATACATTGACACTCAGAGTGCTTTTTTCTTCACCGAACCATTGTTAAAGCGAGTGCTTGTATTCTGAGACAGGTTTTTGTTTCCGTGACCCCGCAAAATTTCAGATGTTTGGTGTTTCTCAGAAATCAAGTGCAACCTAGTGTATCAGTGTCACCCATGAAATGGGCTTTACACGTTTTTACGGTCAAAATATTTACCGCCTTTGGTTTGAGTAGCCGAGGTTTAGTCGCTGGTGTTGGGCTTTTGACAAAATCAGGGCGCACAGAATATTAATAAATATCAAAAAGTGCGTAACAACAGGTAGTGTGGAGGGATTTTACAAATATAGGTTAAAGGTAGATGTAGAGACTTCTTAATGAAAGCTTCACTCTTGATCTATTTACGGAAGTCTTAAATAGACTTCTTCATCCTATGACCTTCTGTAGTTTGTAGTTTGAATCCCTTGTGTCACCGCTAAGCTATTGATTAACTGACGGCTATGCATATGCGTTATTGACCAACCATTGGGTCAGGGTGGCTGGATATTAGACAAGTTCTCGTTAGCATATGTCACGGAAAAACGCAAAATGGACAAGGACAATAACCATCCATCTTGACCGAACAAGGTTGGTCAATAAAGGATTTATCACATGACCAGAAAGAGAATCTTTTCTTGCGGGACTAACGAGGGTAAGATGGGCCCATGTTGCGGTGTGTTTTATTTAAGTTTACCAACTTCGAAGAACCGAAAACAATGTCGGAAAGCGAAATAGGCAAAAAATATGAACTATAGGCTGTCTGAGATTGAAAACATGTACGATAGCTTTAACGTAACATTAGAAGTTTTAGAGAAAAATCAGTTGAAACTTTAGGAATGATTTTCCACAACTCCTTCCAACTAAAATGGCTTACCACCATAATTCAAAACCAGCTACTTATAAGAGTGCAGTGCAGCACTTGCCATGTCTTTGCTTCGCAGCGGTCCTTATACCAAACCACTCAAAAGAAATCAATAGCTGCAACGATAACACGAATAATAGACTGCGAGCAGTCTCTTGTTTTTCTTTGCAAAGTTACTGCACACGAAACCTAAGCACGCGAGCGGCAAAGCCGCGAGCCGCGAGAAACGAGGGCGTAATCTCAATCCCTTATTGTAATAATAACGTCTTGGTTTGCAATAGCGCTGGATGAGATAAGAACTAGACGGATTTTAAGAGAAAAGGCGGACTGCAAGCAGTCTACACGAATAATGGTCTTCGCTACTTAATTACGTAATTAAATCAGTCCTTATAAACAGAGAAAACCGCCTTATAGACGAGTACACCTTCGTGCACGAAAACCAGTGCACCTGTGCTGACTGATACACCCGTATGATAAAGTGGTTTCGATTGGATACAGTTCTTCGTGTAATCATGCAACTTGAAATCAGAGCACTTTCAAAGTCACCACACACACAGACACACTTCCCAAACTTGCTTGCGTGATGATGTCTTGACGATGTAACGTATTAGCCGATTTCAACTGGATTGCATTTAGGGTAAACTCTTTTATAATATAGAAATATAGCTTACCTGTCGCGCTAACAAGCAGAAATCTCAGTACCGCGTGAAGTTTCTTTACAAGTGAAACCGAAATCAAAGTAGGGATGTACTAACAGTTTAGGTATTCTTATATCATGTTCTTTTTTTGTCAGCGTAAAAGTTTTCACAGAAAATGGTGGTTTCTAAGAATACACCAATCAGGAAAAAAACAAAACAAAACAAAACAATCTTCTGGTTCATCTTTTGAACGACAAATATTAGATGACCCAATGATAAGCGATGGGCTAAATATTGTAAAACATGATGGCAAAATTTAAGGGAACTGTGGACACCCGGGAGAGGGGGCAGGGGGTAGTGGTTATGTAAGCTCCTGCTGCCCCTAAAGGCGATGGTTTTTGCGTTGTTTTGGTCTGAAAACGGGTATAAACTTTGCCCATTTTGATCCGGAATCGGGCATTGTATTCGAGGAAATTGCGGAAGTGTATAAACGCATTATCGTTTCAATTCCAACTGATTAAGAAACTAAAAGAGAACAGTAGTAGTTCACTAAAATTTGCATTAGGGCATACTAATATCCTCAATAAATGCACTTCCACATTCAAAAATAGCGCATGTAATGTATCAGACTACCAATAACAGGGCGCAAGGCTGTGCTCTAAGGAAAATTTTCAAGGAGCCCTTCGGGCTTCCAGACATTTTAGCTGGGGTGCCCAGGCCTAAAAGATGGTCGCCCCAATTAAATTTTCAAAGAGCCCTTCGCGCTCCCAAACATTTTAGCTGGGATGCCTGGGCCTCGTAGTTGGTCACCCAGATTGATAAATTAGTGAGATGTTAGTTGATTATTGAAAAATAAACAAATTATTTTCCAGCAAAACTGTGTGTTTTGATTTTTTAATTTCATAGAAAGGGACACAGGGGACACAAGGGGACACAACAGACACAGGGGACACAAGGGGACACAGGGGACACAATGGACACAGGGGAAACAGGGGACACAAGGGTAACAGCGGACACAAGGAACACAAGGGGACACAGGGGACACAAAGGGACACAGGGGACACAAGGGTAACAGGGGACACAAGGAACACAGGGGGACACAGAGAACACAGGTGACACAGGGAATACAAGGGGACACAAGGGGGCACAGGGAACAAGGGGGAGAAGGGAGTAACGGGGACACAAGGAACACAAGGGGACACAGAGAACACAGGCGACACAGGGAACACAAGGGGACACAAGGGACACAAGGGGGCACAGAGAACACGGGGGAGAAGGGAACACAGGGGACACAAGGGAACACAGGGTACACAAGGGGACATAAGGGACACAGCGGACACAGGGAATACAAGGGACACAAGGGGACAGACGGGACACAGGGGACACAAGGGACACAGGGGACAAAGGTAAGACAGGGGGCACAAGCTAACACAGAAGACACAGGGGACATGAGGGGACACAGGGAATACAGGGGACACAGGGAACACAAGGGGGACACAGGGGACACAAGGGGGCACAAGGAATACAGGGGACACAAGGGACACAGGGGACACAGAGTTTCCTGGGGACACGGGACACATGAGGGGACATAGGGGACACCGGGAATACAGCGGACACAAGGGACACAGGGAACACAGAGTATATTGGGGACACAAGGGATAAAGGGAACGGGGAGACAATGGACACAGAGGAGACAAGGGGACGCAAGAGACAGAGGGGACACAAGGGTAACAGGGGACGCAAGGAACATAAGGGGACACAGGGGACTCAAGGGACACATGGGACATAAGAGACACAGGGAATGCAAGGGACACAGGGGACACAAGGGACACAGGGAATACAGGGGAGACATGGGACACAAGGGTAACAGGGGACACATGGGACACAAGGGGACACAGGGGACAGAAAGGGACACGGGGAACACACAAAAAAAATGGTACACAAGGAACACAGGGGTCACAGAGGACACCGGGAACACAAGGAACACAGGGGACCTAAGGGTAAAAGGGGACACAGGGGACACAAGGGAGACAGGTAACACAGGGGACACAAGGGACACGGAGGACACAGGGGAGACAGGGTACAAAAGCTGACACAGGGGACACAAAGGACATAGGGAACTCAGGGGACACAAGGGACATAGGGGAGACAAGGGGACACAAGGGGCAGAGGGGACAGAAGGGACACAAGGAGACACAGGGGACACAAGGGACACAGGGAATACAGGGGACACAGGGAATACAGGGGACACAAGGGTAACGGGGGACACAAGGGAACACAGGGGACAGAAGGGGACACAAGGACAAAAGGGGACATAGGGGACACGGGGGACGCAAGGGACACAAGGGACACAGGGGTCACAGAGGACACTGGGGACACCAGGGACAAAGGGGACACAAGACAGGGAACACAAGGGGACAGAAGGGGTAGCCTGCGTAGCAAGCGTTTCCGTTTGGTTTCGGAGCAAAGAAAGACAGAGGAACGGGATTCTCGGTTTTGGCCGCGCCATTTTTGACTCTCGTTCCTCGTTTTTTGCTCCTAAACCGCACGGCTTGCTACGCAGGCTACAGAAGGGGAGAGAAGGGAGACAGGTAACACAGAGGACATGGGGGACATAGGGGAGACAGGGGGCACAGGGAACACAAGGGATGGACAGTTAGTAAGATTGTGGTCTGTTTATGTAATCTTTGTAAAAAATGTTTGTGTCAAAAATAAGGACATTATTCTTTTTACTTATCATATAGGTTGAAAAGAAAATTCGCCTAAGATAAATGACTGAGATCCCGTAGAGCTTTTCCAGAAAGCTGCTATGAATTTTAACGAAACCGCGGCAGCCCCAAAACTATTATCTCTTTTGAATAGATCATCTTGATGGAAAATGGTCGTTTTATTCTATCGATGAAATGTTCAGGAAAAATGAGCTTTTTGTGGATTTGGTAGCCAGTTAGCTCGTGCCAATTTATTTTTAGTTCGTGATACGTAATGACTTGTTACGACATTAAAGACAATGCGGGACTTTGATTTACATACCTTTTTCTAAAACAATCACAATAATACTAGTATCTTTTCTTTTTTTATACATCGTATTTTGCAGACACAGCAGTAAAAAACAGGTAAAAATATTTACTTATCATAAAACTGAGGCGACTCCCGTGTTTATTCAGAGATTTTTTAAAATACAAAACTTTTGTCTCGCGTCGCTGACCGTACTTTACGCCTGTGAGGGCAGAAATAACAATTTCCTTTGAAAAACCAACTAATGCGCCATCCTAATGGAACGACCGTTAAATACAACGTGCGCCTGGGGCGACTTACGCCCCGGAGCGAGTTCACTCCGGTTCCCTCTCATGGTTCTATATTTGTTTACATGATACCACCACAAAATGTCATGCCGGCGCGAGTCACCCCGGCGTGAGTTCACCCCGGTTCTTGTACCGGGGCGAGAATTTCACTCCGGTACGAAATCTTGCAACGGTATCGCGAAACTACCACCCGTTTCGATATGAAATCGGTCTGCCGGTAGACTGAAACGGCTGGCGCATGCGTAATGTTTGTGATTTTGAATCACACGTGCGTTTTATCAACATGAAGTGTACCTTCAAAGAACGAGATGTAAAATGACCCGGTCATCATGTAAACACGATACGAAATCAAAAAGTCATCCCTGTATGAAACTCGCGCCGGTGCGAGTTTTCTCATATAAACACCCCCTTACATGTAACAACATTTTCTTTTAGAAAACTTTTTGGTGATAGACATGATACATACAAGTTGCCCTCAAGGGTCTCTTAGCGAGCGGAACGAGCGAGCTACGAAGTCGCAAGTAATAAATCATGCTAGCTTTTTGACTTTTTAAGAAACCAACACCAGCATGTCGCCCGGCTGGGTGACCTGGACATAGGGAGCTTAAGCAACTACGACGACGACTTCAAAAAAACAATAGGTTTAATGATCAAAACAACAGCTCTGCACGTGCATCACGCTGTTTAGTACATTTCTTTGACGTCCACTGCACGACTTACGAAGTGAAACCTCCTAATTTGACGTTTTATGGAGGATGTGGACATACGACGACGAATTTTCCTTCCTCTTTTTGAACCTAAATAAAATCGTTCAGAATTCAACTCCAGGAAACGTCGCCTGCATTTGACATATTGAGCGGGTCCAAATAGACGCGATTAAGTTTGAAAGAACTCAAATTCACTTTTTTAGCGATGTTTTCACTGCCGTCGTCGTCGTTGCTTAAGGTCCCAATATTTCAGTCGCCCGAGGCTAAGGTCTAAAAGGGTAATTTTACGAGACCGGGACGAACTCAGACCGGTACGAGTTCGTATCGGTCTCCATACATTTCTTTTCATGCGTTCACATGGTACCGGCCTAAAAATAAAGTCAGACCGGTCTGACTTCGTGTCGGTCGTTGACCCGACACGAGTTACTTTCGTACCGGTCTGAGACTGTACCCGTGTTATGTAAAACAGAAACGAATCTCAGACCGGGTCCATAAGACTACGAGTAGTCCCCCATTTGTCCTCAGGGATAGTAGAGCGAGCGAAACGTGAGGGCGCTTGAAAATCACCCCACGCGAGAAAAGGCGGCACGCGGCGGGGAGAAAGTAGCCTGCGTAGCAGGCGCTTGGAAGTAGTGTTTGAAAGGGAGAACGGTGGCGCCCGAGGGAGACACGCAAGGGATGAGGGAGCCCTCTCCCCTCGCGTATCTCCTTCTCGCGCGCCTGTTTTTTCTTGTGCCCACTACTTTCAAGCGCCTGTTACGCAGGCAGGGGAGAGAGAAAAATGAGGGATTTGCTCTTGCTCATTGCTCTTGTCATCGGTAAACTGCGGGGGATATTTATTGCAAGCAAAAGAAAACCCAGATACTAATTCTCTTCACGGCTGTTTCGCGTGAAGAACTTGATAGTGTAGGCAACACACGACTTTTACTCATGCCAAAATGCTGCTTGTTCCAAGCGCAATGAATTTTTTTTCTCTGACGGGTAGATTATGCTCTGGAGGACAACATTTTGACTGAGCAAATGTGATTTATGCCGCTTATTTCATACTGAGAGGTCGTGACACGCATATTAATTATTTATGGTCGGCATGATTTGCCCTCTGATGCAAGAGCATTTTCTTTGACCTCTTTTGAAAAGTAAAGCTCTTCAATGCGGCTAAATAAGGGTTTTGGGTTGTTCAATTTCTCCGGCGTTTGCCTCCTGGATCTGAATAATTTTAAGCAATTTTCTTTTTGACCTCGAATGTGACAGTTTCCTGCAATGTTTTGTCTCCCTGGGCCCAGCTCGTTAGCGTTTTTAGCAGGACGGATAGTGATATCCATATCTCGAAGAATGGATTGCAGCTTAATCGAAAACTACGTCAACTATGGAGAATTGCTATGTGACTCAGTCATGACTGCTCATGAATTTGAACTGCCGCTTGTTTTTCTGGGGATAATGTGAGTCTTTGGACTGGAGTGCGTAGCTCCCCCCTTGGAGAAAACTTTTGAATCAGCTTAACAGCCTTGCGACTGTTCTATTATTCCCACTTTGTAATCAGGCAAGAGCATGGTTTCGGTTCTCCACGCGAACCTCATCAGTTGCCGGGTTGGCTTTCTTCTTAGTTGCTAATACAAGAGCAACTCTAGTTATTTGTTCTGTACTGTTATTTGTTCTGCTCTATTTATTTGTTTTGTAAATTGTGATTATGCCGAGTGTTGATAGCGGCTGGCGCGTTTTTGACAGATGTTGACAGATTTCCATGGAAAGAGCCAATCGGAGTTTTGCGTTGTGAGAGCAACGCATAAGTTCAAAAGCTAGGGCTTTGCCAGTAGTAGTCCCTCATTTTTCTCTCTCCCCGCCTCGTGTCGCCTTTTCTCGCTTTGGGTGATTTTCACGCGCGCTAGCGTTTCGCTCGCTCTACTATCCCTGACGAAAAATGGGAGACTACTCGTAGTCTAGTCCATAAATAGCAGTTTCTTCGTATGGGTCCATCATTTTTGCTTTTTTTTAGCAAAATAAGAACAATGCTATGAATAAGAAGTGTAAACAAGACTTGGAAGTAGCTTCAATTGAATCTATGCTTCAGTTAATGTGAGGGACTGCACCACAGTTGAGATGCTGTGCATTCAACATGCCGCCAGATGAGCGTTAGATAACGTTAACAATTTTCTGGGAGCTGTAAAATCTACGGCTCTCTACTCACTGTCTTAATTGGCGTAAATTGTGTACCAGTTAGGACAGTTAGCAAATAATATGTTAAATAATCGACTTAAGAAAGTTATACAGCTCCAAGAATCTCCTGTTTTTGCGTTTGTACCTGTCTCATGTAGGCAACGAAGCGTTTCGTTCCGGTCTCATGTAAACGACTGCAAAAATTACAAATTCGTACCTGCCTGAGTTCGTCCCGGTCTCATGTAATTACCCCCCTTAGTCGCCGACCTGGCGCCGTAAGATTCTTGCCGCACATTCTTGACTTTGTTCCGCCTCTACGCAGTAAGCTTACTTTTTCCTTCTTTGCTGACGCAGTATCTTTTTTCTGCTCGTGCAATCCAACCTGACTTGCACGTGATTCGATGTTGCTGACAATAAAAATCACACAACTTTTCGGGAAGGGCACGGGACACGGGAAAGTTAAAAAGCAAGACAATTGTTGACTCCCAAGAAAAATACGAAAGGAATGCGCTAGGCCACTTCCGAGTTCCAAAAACCCTCACTTTCAAAATGAGGCTAGGTGCACAACCTCTCTTGTGAAAATGAGTTTTGCTAGGTCTGTGAAAGGGCCCGAAAGGGCGAACAGATCAATTTTAGAAAAAGTTGAGAAAACGTTCTTTTTTTGTGATTGATTCCTGTTAAAAGACAGTGCATTTACAGCGGTTAACTAAGAAATGGAATGTTCTAAACAAGGTACGGTGAAAGGGGTACCATCTGCCCGAATAGAAGGTATACGAAAGGGGTGTCTTTTTCCTGAAAAATGGTATGGAAAAGAATAAGGGGTTGGACCTTGGGGCGGAGCCTCCCCTTATAAACATTTGAAGAGTACCCCCCTGGTCGTTTCTTTCTATAATTTAGGGAATCCGGGCAAGCATGAAAGGCGCGCGAGGGAGAAAAGAAACAAACCTTCTTTTCTGTTCCTTTCTGACTCGTGCGTCTTCCGTGCTTGCCGCACTTGGCCTAAAGGAAACGGAAACGACTGTTACGCAGGCTACTCCAGCCTAAGTACACTTCACCTGCGAGCACGCGTCTCGCGAGTCCCTACTCCCGGAATTTAGTGCGAGCACCAGAACCGCTTCCAATAAAAACCATTAATGCGGCTCGGCAACGACACCGGAGACTGAATTAAGAAACACACCTTGAACTTACGCGAGGTGAACCGATTTTTATTTGCCGGTAGATCTTTTGAAGATTATTCGTAGGCCACAGAAACAATCGTTTTTTTGTCCCAAACAAATACTTACGCACCAGTACCAATGATCATATTTTGAGCTTGGGCTACAATGGAGAGGCACCGGTTGTAAAATTTCGATCAGCGACATGGCCTTAAAGCAGCGACACAAAACTAGATGAAATGGTGACAAAGGACATAAAGATGGGTTCAATGCCGGCGGGGGTATAGCCTACTACAGTGAAACTTCTATTAATATTAAGCGGACAAACGGACACCCTCTATTAAGCGGACAGTAAGCCGGGTCCCAAAATGAACGTTTTGTGTTTCCCTTTAACGAACCCCTATTCAGCGGACACCTCTATTAAGCTGACGCGCATAAATTGTGTTTGGCTAATTTCTATTGTTAAAAACCCCTTAGACTGTAAAACAGTCGGTTTTTTTTTCTCAAAATCAGTAAAGAAATCGGTAAAGTGTGGCGTAAGAGTCTTAGCCCGTAGGGCGTGTGAGGCGAGAGAAAAAAAAACAGTCCGTATTTTTAGCGTCTCTCCCCAGTCTCGCTCTCTGTTTTCAGCCTTGTTCCAGACCTTTTGTTTGACTGCTCGCGCGTAATTGAATACACAGAAATACGGACTGTTTTGCAGTCTAAAAACCCTATTAAGAGGACACCGGACTGAATTGACAATGTATTATTGGATTACTTCCTTGAAATACGAACTTTCGTCGAATAATAAAGATAAGTTATTACATTTAGCTGTCAATAAACTGTAGATTAGACCGATATCCGGCAGTTCAGCTTAAAGTCTTGCGCAAAGTACAGCACAGCTTTCTTAGCTTCCTTAGTTTCCTCAACAACATGGAACTTAATCACAGTACAGAGTAACCGTTGAATGTTACTAATTAACAAACCTTGCGCAATTTTTTGAACCTCTATTAGGCGGACACCTTCTATTTAGCGGACACTTGGGAAGATCCCGAAGGTGTCCGCTTAATAGAGGTTTCACTGTACTTCTCAAGACAAAAAATGACCGTATTTTAAACAAACAAACGTACCCGCCACCCCCGTCCCTTTCACCCCTCTTTCCGCCACGGAAGGCCCTCCCCGGAGAGCTTGCTCACATGCTGGAGTTTAGTCCCCTCCAAAATCTCTTTCCCTACTCTGACTTACCTTTAAATTCCCAAAAGTATTTTAAGGGTCTGTTCTTGCACCTTCAATTTTCTGTCAGTCAACAATCAGTCAATTTCCTAGAAGGCAATCCGGAAAGAAAATTCATTACGTTCTAATTCGCTTTCACTGAAACGAACGTAAAACATTTTACTCTTACATTCCCATAACATAAACAAGACACACAAGGAATATGGGAGGATGCGCAAACGGATCCAAGAAATATATGGGCACTTTGGGCCTGTGCGCAAACATTTACCGTGAGCTCCAGCATCTACCCGAATTGATACTTTTAAAGCTCACCTTCTTGATACAAGAGACGACTGCACTTTGCACAAGGTCAAGAATGCTTGCGTGAATTGCATATTCCAACTTTGCAGACATCATTTAATAGCCTGCGAAAGCATCCGTTTCTCCTTCGCTCTTCGCCGCTGGGAAACGTCCCCAGCGGCGAAGAGCGAAGGAGAAACGGATGTTTTCGAAGGCTAATCATTTAAGTACATAAAGTTAATTATACCGTTGAATGAATAAAGAAAGGACTTTTTAAACATAGCCTCAACAGGGTTGATATACATATCATTGTTTTGCGGCACACTTTGTTTCATCAGGTCAAGAGTACATACTATTTAGCGTGGCATGATGCCGACTGTTCACTAACAGCACGCGCCACATGCAATCGCTGAGCTGTGTAATTTTACTTATCAAACTGAGAAAATCCCCTTTCCCCTGATCCCTTCTGAACGCCTGCAACGCAGGCTACACAGTCAAAATAGTGACAAGTATATACGCCCTTCTTTTTAGTTCTTCGAGACGTTGCTTATCCTAATGCTGCATAGACGGTATGCCCGGTTTAACCATGACACTGAGTTTTCTTTCCATAAGCGATTTCATTTGTTTTCTTGTACCTATCACATGGCATGGTAGGTTGAAAAAATGACAGCTGAGATACGATAACATTTCAGTTACCGTTTTAAGAGTTTAATCGTTTTTACATTCTACATATAATAGGATCTAAAATTAAATATCTGTGCAGTCATTAGCAGATTGTAAAAGACGATATAAGATCCTTTTCTGTTTGGGGCTGGGTGACCTGGGAAACCTGTCTCGCTGAGACACGCAGAGTGTGTCATCATTCACCAAGGCCCTTTTTATCATCCAACTTAAGTTATTTTCTTTTTCTTATTCTGCTAGGAGGCAAGGAGTTATGTCGAGTAATCAAACATGTACCCTCACTCCCGGTTAAATAAAGTCGATTTCCGGCGATTATGGCTGATCAATGTCCGGGGGAATACTCCCTTATATAAGCCATAAAGGTATGTGCCGCCTAGGGTAGGGTTTTTGCGCCGTTTTGGTCTGAAAATGCGCATAGATTTTGCCCATTTTGATCTGGAATAGGTATGGTTTACGAAGGAACTACGATTGTCTATTAATGTGTTCGTTGTTTCAATTCCAAATGAATAAGAAAGAAAGTGTAATATCGATCGAAATGGCTTTTTAATTAAGAAAGAGTGATGACATAATTTCTGTGTTATGTAAACATGTAATTTTGCGTTTTGTGACCCCTTCAGGTCTGAAAACGGGTATGGATTTTAGAGGCCACTTCTGAAAACGGGTGTGTAAAATGACATTATTTCGTCTGAAATACGGTCAGGATTTTGCAGAACCGAGCGGCACACCCTGATCAAGAATTCCTAGGAGTACTGTACAGTACCGCAAATGATCCCAAACCGGAAATGATCCCGAGACCGCAAATGATCCCCAAAATGGACCGCAAATGATCCTCGACCGCAACTGATCCCTAAAGTCGATCGCAAATAATCCCGTGAAAACTTGAGGAATGGAATGGATTTGTGGGACTGATTACAAAAAAGGACTGATTATAAAAAAAGAAACCTTTTACTCTCGCCTAGGGAAGGAGGACGCTACATCTCAGGTCAATTTATACAAGGCGAAAAAAAAAAAAATGGAATCAATCTGAAAAGGTATGGTATTGATTTTTCTCTGAAATGTTAATTTGACGTGATAAACAGCAAGACATTTGTTCGTAATTTAGGTGCCCGTTACGAAACAAGACATGACTTAACATAAAACACAAGTCAAAATGCCCCCGAACTTATCAATGTCCACAGGTTTCGGTTTATTTTGAAATAGCAACTTTCTTACAGCTCATGAACGTGTTGTGAATAGTTATATTGGCGCTTTTATGTATATTCATTTGTTGTGCCTTTGCTGAAGACAGTTACCAGGAATCTAAACCTGGTAATGAGACACGCAAAGCCAAGTAAGCGGTAGTTGTCGCGTGACAAAACATTGTAGGAAACCGTCACATTCACGGACTAAAAGAAAATCGCTTATGATTATTGGGATCCAGGAGGCACTTTGGAGAAAATTAAACAACCTAAAACCCTTTTTTAGCGGCAATGAAAAGCACTGCATTTCAAAAGAGGTCAAAGGAAATGCTCTTGCATCAAAGGGCAAATCTTGCCGACCAGAAACAACGATAACTGTACAAAATGCGTGTCATGACCTCTCAGTATGAAATAAGCGGCAAAAATCACATTTGCTCAGTCAAAACGTTTTCTTCAGACGTATAATCTACCCGCCAGAGCCAGAAAAAAGTCACTGGAACAAGCAGCATTTTAGCTAGCCTCCCCGCAGACGTCCTTTGGGGTTCATTAGTCACGCATTCATTTGATTGGTGAACGTAAATGTAGGCTGTCATTAGCAGTACGTCCGTGGGGGAGAAATGAATGCGTGACAAACGAACCCCAAAGGACGTCTGCGGGGAGGCTACATTTTAGCATGAGGTAAAAGACCGACTTCGTTTTTACACTTGATTGATTTTTTTCATTTAGTTTTTATTCATACATTTATTTGAGAAGTAAAATTTAGCTTTTAATCTTACTTATTGTAATAATAATAAAATCGACACGATGATCCGCTAACTTGAGTCCAAGCCCTTCCTAATTTTCTTTCGGGATCATTTGCGGTCGACTTTAAGGATCACTTGCGGTCGAGGATCATTTGCGGTCCATTTTGGAGATCATTTGTGGTCACGGGATCATTTGCGGTTGGGGATCATTTGCGGTACTGTACAGNGTATTCGTTTTGTCGAAGAAAACGACTACAGAGAGATTTCTGCTAAAGCTGTGTCAGCGAAAGGGAAATTAATGAAGAATCGCCCTTCCTCTCTTGCATAGAGCTAACAGTACAGCAGGAAAATCCTTAACACAATGAATATTCTCTCAGGATCATTTATAATTTACAGTTTGAAGAAAGAAATTTCTGGTTTGATATTTATTCTTTTATTAGTCTTTTATTATTCAACAAAAAATAACACTTGGCGTCCCACTTGCTTTATTGTACAAACGACCGGTTTCAATAGACCGGCGGAATTTCTCATTTTATTAAAGGACTGAGGTTACGACAACTTCGAGTTAAACTGATTTCACGGGTTGTCAAAGAGTCGAGCGATTCCCTTTTCCCGGGTGAGCGCCGACTCATTTTGCGTCAATATTCAGGAATGCTCTCGATCTCTTTACGCTTTCATTGCCTTTCGCCCGACATGTTTTGCACGGCGTTTAGTCATGCGAAACCTCCACGAAACATCCACGCAGCGCGCGAGGTAACTTTATCCCGATTCTAAAAATAACGCCAGAAGAATTACCTATGGAATAGGGTGTGTATGGGGGATGCCTTCTCTGTCCCCTTTATCCTCTCGTGGTTCTCAGATGTCGTCACTAAAATTCAAACTACAAAACTATCGATCCTACTGAGATTTTACTTTCATAGTGTATTAGAGCAGCTGAAAACTAATTTTCGAACAAATTTTCGCTTCAAAAGGGTTCTTGGTTTTGTAATAGAGTACGCTTGAATTTCTAAGCTTTTGCGTGACGCAGCATTTACATGACGGCCGAGAGAGCTGTCATTTAGGTTTAAAAAGTGACTTTTTCGAGGAATTTTGCTATCTAAACAGTTCAAGTATTAGAAAAAGTATTACTTTAATGTTCATGAGTTCCTATAGAAATAAATTCACGCTTTTGTAGCAAAACTCGGTAACAGATGTTTCTGTTGGTTTCCGTCCGCCATGTTGGAACTCATCCGGATGAGCTCCAGCATGGCGTCTCCATACAAAGTTCTATAAAATAGGGTAAAACATTTCCTCGGATATCTCGTATACGAATTGTTCCTTCGACCCAAATCTTGGCGAGGGTCTTTGTATATTTACCTTCTTTCATTTCCCAGATTCTGGACTTTATCTGTTGAATGGTTTTGATTTTGATTTTGATCTATTTTGAATGGCGTGACACTGAAAACCAGCAATAAGTTTGATCGGCAACAAACACTGAATGGGCAATTTTTTGGGGGTGGCGATTACCATACAGACAGTAAAATGACATTTGTACTCTCTTTACTCTTACCGACAATCTGTTTTTTCTAAAAACTGTGATGATAAGCGAGACGCTATTTCATCAGCAAGGTGCTAATATATATTTCTCGGAATTTCAATGTGAGAGTAAGTGTCGCTGGTATTTGAACTGAAGGATGTGGCTCGTGTTATTGGAGCGTGACTTGCACAACCAAATTAACCCTGCAGACCGCGCTTTCTTTTGCTTTCTGCGACAGGGGGAGCGTGCCCCGGAGGCAACACTCCCCCAGCTATAACTTTAAAACCGCTCAAGATACGGCCATCAAAATTGCGCGACTAATGTATATGATGTACTCACCACTTCCAACATCTGATAATAATAATAACCTTTATTTTAAGAGGGTGACACCAATTACTATAAAAAGTATTCTCCCTGGTGGCCCTCTAAAAACAAAATTGATAATAATAAAATTAGAACAATCATGATAAAAAGCCTATTTACAAATAGTGATTATAATAAAAGGTTCTTAAAAAATCTAGAGATTTAAAAAATTGAGAGATATAAAAAAGGAAGTGAATACACTGGTTGATCAACCGGTAGCCACCTAAGCTTTTGAAAATTATCATATGATCGTGCATCCGGAGGACTATCCAAAATTAATCGAACGCAGCGTTTTTGAAGTTTAAACAGTTCATCTAAGTCTAACATCTGGATATGACTTGATTGACACAATGACGTTATTTGACGTCATTGTGACGTCATATGGTTGATTTTGTTGGCGAAATCCAAAGCCGTAAAACCACCATCTTGGCTCCGCCAGTTTGAATGAATCAAATGTATCCCATTTTAAATCGAGGTAATCGTCAAGGACTATTTGATCTGTGTATAAAATGATGCTTTGGAAGCAAGTTATAAAGGTGCGAGATAATCGTACGAGCATTGTCGAAACCTGAATTTAGTATCTGCCGTTTGGTCATTTTAAAATGGTATTTTTGACAGTGTAGTAGAACAGAATAGACAGAAATAGTTGGCACTGATCAAAGGACTGGATCTACTAGGAGGAACTTTGGGTAGTTTTCTGAGATATGTTTGGTTGTTCGCTGCAAATTCAAATCATTTTAGGTCAGCATTCATTTGAGCTCCTAATGTAGTATAAAAATTAACAAAGTAAAAAATTTTCACTTTTATAAAACCTATTTTATAGAACAATTGCAAAATTTGAAAAACAGGACTGTCAAAACTCGGTTGCTATGGTTAAGCCAAGGTTGTGTACGTCACGCCGACTTTCTCTAATTTCTTCGCTAGTATCACGTGACCTACCCGAAATGCATTAACTGCAAAGTAAAACGTTTGCGGCACAAAAACGAGGTAAGATTTCTCGAACGATTTCCTCTGGTGGGTGCGTGCTTTCTATTATATGAACATTTACCGCAATCATGCCTATTAACAACGTTTGTGGGCTTATTGTCTTTTACTGTTTGCTTGTTTCTTTTTTCGCGTTCAGAACAGTTGAAAGTAAAGCATATATATTGATAGCCTGAGTATCAGGCCTTCCTAAGGGGCTAGGGAGGAGGAGATTTTAAATCAAAAATGCCTGATACTGAGGCTAATATATTGACATGCCCGAATACATTGAAAAAGTAGCTGTAGAAAATACAATACCATCAACCCTTCTCCACCACTTATGCCTTTAAACCGCACTTCTGTAATGTAGCTTCTGATATGATATAGCAACAGCCGTGCCTAAACCAAATCGTTACCCGACTCTAGATATATATAACTCAGCCTGGGTTATAATAACAAGTTTCAGTAGTTTCAGTCAAAAAAGGTGAGGCCTTTCTATTACTGGAAAACTATGGCAGGAAAAAAGTCTTTTGATATGCAGATGTTGTGGTTCAACTTTATCCTTGATTTTAACGTAATGTCTCTTTGCTATTTGGTATGGCAATGAAATTGAACCCACTAAGGAAATAAAATTTAAACCAAGAGGAAATTGAATCAAAGTGAACACCGATAGGGTCTATCCTTTTTAATATCAATCAAAGCTGTTTTTTACTAGTACGGGTTCTGATTCTTGAAAGTCGCGAAGCAAATGAAGTTTTGATCGTACTTACTGCATCTTCGCCAAAAAAAACACGGTGAATGGATCGAGAGAAGAACGCATGTTTAAAGTGCTCAGTCCCCATGCGGAAAATGACAAACAGGGTTGCTTCTCGCTAATGCTTGCAGTAATTAAATTTTAGTAAAACTAACAAGATAATATTGTAGCATAGGCAGAAATTGAACTCTAACCTTCACCTGCACATAGTTTTAGCTTATCAAGTAAGAACATAAACGTAAAAATAAACATTGTCATGAAATATAAACATTATGACATAAAGATGAGCGAAATCAGCGCGAATTTAAAAAGTTCTCGTTAATTTCAGTCGTGTTAATTTTTGTTAACCTTAATTTCAATCATTTTGGCTCCGAATCGATCCTTGATACACTCGCCCAGTTAGTCTTGACACCTAAGAAAGAGAAGTATTTTATCAGGGTGGAGGTCCACCAGTACTGAACAGTGAAACTGTGAAGAACCCTCGAAGTGACCAAATTTCTTCGTTTGACCCGCTTCGTACGTTGACGGAAAGTACCACGAAATGTATGGAGGAAATGTCGTACGTTTTCGTGTTCACTTTTTTTTCACTGCCGTTCATTTTCACCTTGCATTGGTGGCCGCTAGCATTTCTCATTTTGTTACCGCCGTGACAAAATTTTCATGTTGTTCTTCCAATAAAAAAATAGCTCCTTTGTTTTTTTATCTCTCGTTGAGCTTCGCTGACCTGCCGCCTACTTTCTCTTTTTCTCTGTCTTTCTCTTGCCCTATATTCCAAATTTGTGGACATGACAATTAATGTAACCTTAATACTTTATAAAACACACATACAGAGAGAATTTTCGTTTCCCGTTTTAGTCTTCATTGACTCTTTAGTTGTCTCTGCTTCACAAGACGCGGGTGGCTATGCGACTTCCCGTCAAAATAACCTCGTGTTG
>CALNXI010000305.1:82500-95000 GCA_942486025.1 Porites evermanni
TTGTGACGTCACAATTTGACATTTTGCGTCAAACAAAAACTTAATATCATTTGGTCAACAATCGTAGTTTATATGGCGAGTTTGGTCAAAAAATGAAACGAAATGTAAAAGATACGTAAATTTAGCCTTAAAAAGCCATTTGAGGGGTGGTTTGGCCACACCGTGGTTAGCTTCATATGCCATACTTCAAAGTTAATTCCTTGGTAGTAACAGTTTATCGTTTGTCTCAAGACAATCCCTTAGCTGTTGATGGCGAAGTTGTGACCGCATACTCCCGGCCTTGACAAAAAAAGATATCAAGTTTCTCTCGTCGGCCTTGGCCTCCTATGACAAATTAAACCGCGGTTACTTTTGATTGGTGCGTTACAAAACTCTCTTAATTCCTCATCGGAAATAGAAAAACCGGTAGTCTTCTTCTTGCGTAACACAATGGTTGTTACCTCGGCCTTCCGCTGACTCCCCAGCTAAAGTAGTCTACTATTCTATTACGCTGACGTCAATTCCGCAATCCGGCTGTACCAAGGTGAAATTAAGGTAGGCATAGCTAACATCATCCGTTCCGGAAAAAATTTTCTCATGATTCTTCAGAAATAAAGTCCTGGAACCACTCGAAGCTCCAAAAGTTCATTAATTATCAAAACGTACGACTATTAGAGAGGTTTTAATAGATTTAAGGACAATGACGCGACTACGAGTACGAGATTTAACTTAACGTTTTTTCGCGTATTCTCGTCAAATATCCAACCCGGAAAGCTTCATTGTACTGGTTTTCACCTGAAAAATAAGCGCGGTTATTTTTATTGGAGAAGGTTAAGCCCTTTTCCGGTATCTAAAACTTCTAAAATTTGATAACTTGTTCCCCCCACTACAACATTCTAGCTAAAACTCGAAGTAAAATGACGACTGCTATCACGTTTTCCCGCAAAAATGACGCTGGCTTAAGCATGAGCAATATTCAGTGATGAGAAAATCTTGTACTTGTAGTCGTCCGAGAATGAAAAGGTCTCTACCAAGAGCCATAATGAGATTATGGCTCTTGTCTCTACTTAGAAAAGGTTGTCAGAAAAAGTGCGCACGCGACAATTCCGAAAGGTAATACGGGATATGATCGATAAACTGATCATGACACTGTTGTTGTCGAACCTACTTTTGTTGCTTTCCCTATAGCACTCGAAAACGTACGTCTATGGCCTCTCGTGACATTCTTTCAAAATTATTTGATGAACAGTGAACTCAAAACCACACACAATACCTTTCGGGATTGTCGCGTGCGCCTTTTCTGACAACCGTCCTCGAAATAGCAGTGTACAAAATGGGCATCACAATTAGACATCCAACATCAGATGAGACCAATCATCTGATAGGATCTTCATAAACATGCGATAAACGATGTTACAACCTAGCTCGTTTTTTGTGGCTATCGGTATGAAAGTGAAGAGATGAAAACCATGCATGGCAAAGTTCCTTATTTGTTGGTCCAATTTGTGCTCACTCGCAGAAACATTGTACGATAACCGGCGTGCTAATGAGTGTGCTATTATCTGAGATTTGTCATTACGTGCTATAGAAAGCCAAACCTTACTGAATTGATGTTAAACGAGGTGAGCGGCATGTCAGTTACTACCATGATAGTAGCAGAGCTCTCGCGCTCGTTGAGGTGATCTATGCCTTAAAGAAATTTTGGTTGTGGCAAAATCGTACCTCCATAAGCTCGCTCCTTCATGTTACACTTGTTGGCTTGGAGTCCACGGCGCATACAATCTGCATTTAACTTTATACTGGACATCCATGTCATGCTCAATTGACATTTGCCACGATACAATGAGGAATCCGCTGACCAGTTTCACATGACATTTCCGGGATTAGATGTACATTTCATTTAGGTAAATAGGTTCAGGTCCATTTTTTCAGCAGAAATTGAGTTTGCTTCTTGCTCTTATAAAGGTCCCACGACAGCTTCGCTCTCGGCCTCGGTTACAACAACAACATTAAATTTATATATTATAAAATATACAAAGTGGGTTCATTTTGTGCTCAGTATACTACTTGAATTAATCATTTACAGTGCTGAATTTCGGATTGGTCAAAGCTAAAATTCACTAAGTCGTGAGGAAAAAAGTTTAATCTTTAGAGTATTTGAAGCGCTTTTTGCTTTTTATGAACTGGTATGGTAAGATAATCACTTCACTCAAATCTTTCTTGAAATCAAACTGAAGTGTTTTGATCACAGAACCTTGGTCTTGGTCTTGCTTTTAGCTCACCTATTTTATTGTACTAAATAGTTGTAAAAATTATTTAATAAGAAACGGTACCGGTATATTTCAAAGAGCTGCACAAAGACTTAACACAAAGACTGAGCTCTTCACAACGGGAGCTACTAGTGCCAGTCCTCTATTGAATTCAGAACTGAATATTCACATTTTAAGAAGCTTTTGCCATACTCCGCCATTTGATTATGGTCACTCAGCCAGTTGTCCTATCATTTCTTGCAGAAAAAAAATTATGACCGGAAGTCTTCTTTCAAGGCTTATAAATAATATATTAATCAAGTTCTTTTTGGCGATCTTCTTTGAAGAAAACATCTGGTCTCTTTGGAAAGAACATTTTCTATCTCGGGAATATCATGGTAAAAAAACACTCTATTGAAACTGCACACCGCTCTAATGGTCAAAAAATTTAACGTTAAGTTTAGCCGTGTCTATACCAGATACAAAAATACTCATTAAACATAGTTCTTCTGTTTTCTTTTTCTGTTATAACTATTGATGCGTTTCCGAAGCTCTCGTAAGCTCTTGTAAGAGACCAACCTCTATTGTTTTATAACGCTTACGAGAGCTCATTCTCGCAAGCGACCAGCTTTTTTTCGAATGTCCGAGGAGGTTGCTTACGAGAGCTTCGACTATAAAAAAAAAAAAAAAGAAAAGCAGTAGAAATATAAAATAAGCTGACTAAATAAATAAAAGATACAAATGTCACTTTCACATCAATACCTAGGCAATTTGCACATATGTTGTAGATATGTTGTATGATAATAAAAGTATGACTGATGACGTTTGTTTTGATATTGGTAAGACGACTGGACACCTGGGGGGTACTCCTGGGAATTCTTGGTGGGGGTGTGTCGCCCAGTTCTCCAAATCCTGACCCGATTTTAGACCAAAAAGTGTAATTTTTCACACCCGTTATCAGACCAGACGTCTAAAATCCATACCCGTTTTCAGACCTGGCCTTTAGGCAGAAATTAGGTTATCATCACTTAGATTAGAGCGCAAACAAAAAATTCTTCAAATCTATTTCGCCGATTCGCATATTTCTCTTTCTTTTTTACTCATTTGTAATTGAAACGATAAATACGTTCATACACTCCCGTAGTTCCCTCAAAAAAACCATACCCGATACCAGTCCAAAATGGGCAAAGTGTATACCCGTTTTCAGACCAAAACGGCGCTAAAATCCTACCCGATGGGGCGGCACATACCTATATAGCTTATATAAGTGAGTACCCCCCCGCTCCCCGGACTAGACAAAATTATCTGATTTAAATTTTGGTTGGCTCGAAAGCGAAGAAATAATTTTTCATTTTCGTATCGTTTAAAACAGCACGAGGTAGAACTAATAAAAAGAGCGAACAATCGTTTTATCGCTCTGTTATATTGATATATACTATTACTGCTTGGGTCAAGACTTGGGAGAATAAAACAAAGAACTGTACATGTATTATTTATTCCTAAATCTCAAGGCGATATTTATTCCTTTTTTCATTTAATTTTCAACCCATTTCGAAGCCAAGTATGAATTTAAATATATTGCTTGTCAACTTATAGATTTCGTGAAACGCGTAATGAAGGTCCTTTGAAACAAACTTATAAGTTAAATGTTGATGAAGCTACGAGGAAGTACACAGAGAGTATATTTCTAGAAGTAGGCCACCGATGCTTCATTTCCTAAAGAATATAAGGTTACACTTGTGATATTTCTTAAGATTTCGATTCGATTTTTATGAGCGAAAAATAAAGAAACGTAAAGGTAAACGTACGTACGAAAAATCCGAGTAGGAGACGAATATAAACATAACAAGAAACGTAAGCGCACGAATTAATTCTTTTGTTTATATGGATAAAATGGTATTCACAAACCTTCACATTCTTGTCCTATGGCTGGATTTACATACATTAACTTCAGTTCATCATCATCACCAAATCAGGTGTTAACCAACCGAGATTGTACTTTCAACGAAACCAGCAGTTACCAACAGTAAAGAAATTAAATACTCTCAGTCTATAAAAAGCACGAGGAACTGGTAACCTATACGTTTGGAATACATTTCGCTTTCTCTAGAGGTGATTTTTTTTAATATTACACTATTCTGTTGCTTTTATGGAATGTAGACTCGAATAACGTAATCAGTTTTGACCCAGCAAAGATCAGTCGCCTTTCTACTTGACCTACTTTAACAAATATAAAAATTTGCCCCACGATGTTGTTCGGCACTAAACACTACTGAGTCATCATCTGTGACATTTTTATTTCAACACAGTCTAGTTTTCATAAATTTAGGCCTTATTCACTAACCACGTCCGTTGTCGTTCCGGGGAAAAATAAACCCCACTTGGTTTAAGTTCCCCACCTTGGCAAAGGTGAAATTCCCCGCCCGTCTAAAACGTTCGTGGATGACGCGTAAGTGAAAGAAACGTCAAAATATGAGCGCGTGATCTGATAAAAGGGGGCGGTGGCCCTACCTCTCCCCAGTTTCCTCCAGTTTTATTTTGGTGTTCGTACTTGGAGCCTCAGGCTGTGAATTCATGTCTTCCCAAAAAGTGAAAATAGTTCAATGCTTACGCCCGGGTAAAGCCTGCACAGAAATGTTGAATTTTCGAATTGATCAGCACGTTAAGATTTAGTGTTCAAGGGAAAAGATTAAGACCACAAAAGACTAATTGCTACACAGAAACATGCTATCATGCATCACTGTAGCCGTAGCAAGCGTTTCCATTTGGTTTGGGAGCAAAGAAAGACTGAGGAACAGGATTCTCGGTTTTGGCCGAGCGAGAAATGAAACACGAGCCAAAAAATGAAAGTGGGGGGAGGGAGAGGGGTTTCCTTCCTTTCTTCCCCACCCCTCCCCGCTCTTTTACTTACGCCGTTTTTCGCGCAATCTTTGACTAGCGTTCCTCGTTCTTTTTAGTGCTCCTAAACCGCGCACGGAAACGCTTACTACTCAGGCTAGCATCACTGTAACGTCACTGTGGTTTTCAGCCTGCAGTTTCAAGAACAAATTCTTACGCGCGCAAATTAAAATTGGCTTCATATGATTTCGGGTTCCAAAATTTAAGATCTCAACGGCTGGCGTATAATTCTACTCATCAATAGAGGATCTGTTACGGCAAAACCGATTTTGTCAATATAAAACTACATGCATCTAGAGTTAGCATAAAGCCATTGGCGAAACCTTTGTGTTTGTTCCGTTAAATATTCGCAGCTCTTACGAAAACGTTTTTGAGAAAGGAGCTGATATAAGTGGTTAAGCTAGTGTTATGAGGATAGCAGTTGCAGTTTTTTGCATAGTTTATAAAGTTGTTGCCGAGTTTGTTTGCTTTAAGTCAGGCAAGTAACTTAACCAATTGTTGTAGTGTAAGGAGAGATTTCCCATGTATTGTTTATTTGATTCGAATTTCATATCTAGCTTTTAAATATTCCCTTTGAAGTTGTGTTAGACGTAATTTACATTGAATTTGCATTGAGTTGTTTTAGTTCCCTTAAATTATACACATTTTACTTCAATGTTTACTTTTAAAAGGATAATTTGTTTCTGAATAATTATACAGCTTAGTCACTGAATAACTGGATCTTTCGCCTGTTCAAATACCAACCGTTCGTAGGTTTTAGTTTTGACATTTTAGGAAATCCTGAGCAAAGGAAACTCGAATTCTTTTACTCAGCTTTCTTTGTAAATTTTCTAAATTCACTTGCTTGACTGACATTTAATTTTGAGTTATTTGAACTTTAAAACTGAATTTATCCAGATTTGTTTTCGCTGTTCAGCTGATTTTATTCAGCCTTCTTTCCATCTGTTTTGTGATGTTATAATAAGTTGATCGGTTAGTATAAATAGAGCACCGTTATTCCTGTTTTTCGATTTACATTGCGGGCCGGAGTTACAAGCTTGTACGATTTACACATTGCGGATTTACATGCTTGCACCATTTTACATTGCGGATTTAATTGACTGTACAAGTTACGTTAACGAGCTGAAGATTAAACTGTTGAAGTCCAAGTTTGAGTCCTGTACTGTTTCCAGTTGTAGCAGATCCGGTACCTTGGAATAGTGACGAGTTCCTTTCCCGCTAGCCAAGCGAGTTGCGAGTTAGTTTTCCCCCTTGTTGTTCTGACGCCGAAGTCATTCGAGTTCTCTTTACGTATAATTCCCCGATTGGTGCTTGGAAGGGCAAAACTTATCGTCACAGTAGTAAATGTAGTTGAGATTGTAGCTCTTTCTCATTTTATTCGCTAAGTTCGTATTAGTAATACCAAAAAGATTATATTTCCAAGTTACCTCTAAGCTCACTATTTATAAAAAAAATAAAATTTTAAAATAGTAAAACGCGGTAGAAACCAAAATTTCAAACTTGACTCAGTTTTATGTAATGGGCTTTACGTAGGAAGCAATTCGCACAAAACGGAAACTTTAGTTAGCCATTCACAAGTTTAACTGTTAAATACTTTTAGAAAATTTTTAACCTGAACTTACCTATCAAGTCCTCCTTTAAAGGCTCGCTTTTTTGTAGTTTGCGACATCAAAATTTAGCGAACGACCTGATGTTAGGCATGTCAGCGATCATATCTGTCGATGATATTATCATCTTAATTGGCATTTTTGATCGATCATCTCACCACAAAACATGTTATTCGTGTAATATGTCAAGAACGTAGGCGAGCGCTTCATCACGGGTTCTAAACTCCGAGAAACCGCGATGAAGCACGAAGCCCGAGTTTTTGACATGTCTTCTCAAATGAAACAGTAAGAAATTATGCAGTGACATGACTTCACTAGTATTGTACCATGAGTAGTATAAATCAATCTGTCTGATATCAGATAAAAGACATGTTTCATCTCACATGTAAACCTGGTGGTGTTTTGTCTTGTGTTTCATTTGGAATATAAAGACTCAAATGGTACGTCTTTTATCGGCTTTTGACTGCATGAGTAATCAAAGAGTTTGAGAAATTTTCTCCTCATAGGCGAACCTAAAAGAGATACTCTGTTAAGAAAGACTTTTTGCTTATATTAATTATCATCACAAACGTAAAAGTTAAAGAAAATGGTGTCATTTCAAATCACATGTGACCAGTTACATATATGTAACTGGTCACATGTGATTATAAAAGGGATCTGAAGAGTCACATTTTTAGGGTTATTCGAACATATGATCGCACGTGTCACGGATTATAGAATGATAGATATTTTCAAGTGGGTCAAATGAGTTTTATTTTGAAGTGTACTCTCGCTAAGCGAGGAGAAGTGTATCATAACTTTGTTACGAACTAGGTTTGTTAAGAGACAGAGCTATTAAGAGGCCCTGCGCCTAAGAAACGACCGATGATTTCCGGCTAAAAAATAAAATCGGCCGATTTTTATCTCCCAAGTAGAGTTTACCGAATACTATTCAAAAATGAATTTCTTTTGTTTCAGTTTCGCTTTAAACCAAAAATATCGAGCCGCAAACTTTTTCCGTCTGTTAGCAGCAAAATCAGGCCTAAAATACCCCCTCGCAAAAAACAGTTCAGAAATCACTATCGCAACGCAACATAACGAGAAAGCCACACAGTGATGAAGAAAAAGGCCTTTTAATGCAATATCATTCGATAAACAACGAAAAACTGCCGAAGGGAATAAAAAATAAATTTTCAAATATTGCATATTAAATTAAATGGAGCGTTGGAGTAATAATTATTTCTCAAAAGTCCAACGCTGTTGAAAGCAATCACCTTGATGAATCAGACATTGGAGGGATATACATTACGATTCTGGAAAAACATTTTTCGGCCAAAGTATATTGACGTTGTACAAAGCGTTCAAAGTTGCAGTGTTTACCGTTATCTTGCTACTTCGGCGAAACACTTCTCTGTTGCCAATACGGCCGTGGATAGCGTGGTAAACGCCACTTTAATCCTTACTAGGCGCTCAGAGACCATCCTAAGTAGAAGGACGTAGAATTAAAAGAGAAAGGAAGATGAAAAATAGGCAGAAAAAGAAAAGAACTCGAAATTGCCATCTGCTGACGAAACTTGAATCTGGAAAAGTCGTCGCGTGACAGCGGCCAATGACGTCATTTGTCTAAACTGCGGCGGAATGTAACGAATGCACAACTTTTTCCCGGCCAGAAAGCACTTAGTGAAACAATGTTATAGTAATGTTATTTTTTCACAAGCGATGGTGACTTAAAAAGAAAAAATTCCCGAATCGCCGCACTGTTTTGGCCTCAGCGTGATCTGATCGTTGTGGGGTCACGAGTCGACGCTTCTGGCCAGCGGTCTATTGAAAGAAATCTGATCCCTGTTTTTTTTTTCGGGCGAGAATCATTCGTATCAATGTCCAATGTCTTCCACTGTTGCTCCCGAGAACGAGGAACATCTTGGTCCCGAAAACTGAGTTCATTACGCCCAAGAATTACGGTTTTTTTATTCTCAAAAGGACTATAATCTGGCGCTATAAATTGTAGCTAACAGATTCAATTCTTGGCACAATGATTAGCCTCGCGTTTAGTATTTTCTTGGACATGAAAATATCGGGGGTGATGCTATTGGGTGGAATGGCGGACTGACGGAATGACGGAACGGAATGATGGAATACATGGAATATTCTAAAATACGGAATATACGGAATACTCTAAAACGCAGAATAAGAGAAAAATCGTTTAAAAAGGGTATACATGTACAGTAAAAACCCGCAACTAAGAACCTACATTTTTAGGAGTTAGCCTAAACAGGTTCTTATATAAATGGTAGTTAACAGAATTTTAGGCTATTTAGGTTCTTAAAATAGGTTCTTGATCCTGGAGAAAAATTAATGCATAATGGTGCGCTGATCTACATATTGCTTAGTATGCTTTGTAAGTCTACATATCTTGCACTCATTTTTCTTTAAAAAACATTTTTACAACAATGGCAATCTGCTTTTTTTTTCTTCAAATATGATTCTTGCAATGCAGCTGTAATGTACTAGTATGATTTTAGAAAATAAGAACCTGTTTTAAATTTCTTAGGCTTAATAGGGTCTTGTTTATAGGGGGTATAAATGACCAATTGTAGGCTAACAGGTTCTTAATTTTTGGCTTCTTAGTTGCGGGTTTTTACTGTATACAGTCGACTCCAATAACTCGAACCCTCGCTACTGACTCGAACCTCGTGCTAACTGGAGGTAATACTAATTTTTGTTTCTCTTCAGATCATTTCTATATAATTTTACCCTCATTAACTCGAACCATGTTTTAAGCGCGTGACAAGTAAAAGAATTGACTTTCCGTAATGATTCGATTTAGCGCCCAGGCGCTTATTTTCTTTTGGTGCCTCTAGGGAGGACGCTTATTCGAGACAGGGCGCTTATTTCTTTTTTGAGAAACAACCAAATGTTAAAAAAGGACTTTGATATTTATTTAAAAACGAACAATATTTGAAACTGTAGCAGTAACAAATACTGACGGTGAATGCTCAGTTAACGCGAGGGACTTACCTTAAAACTTGTTGGGCACTTTGTCGATGGAACTTTCCTTCCTTATATTCACCTTTCGTAAAAAAGCTAGCAGTCAAAACAAAGTGCAAGTCGATTAAGGTAATGGATCAAGGAGACTGGAAAACGGACTTGTTGTCCCTGGATCCTTCCTCGCCAGAACGACCAGCCGAGCAATCGCCACAAAATTTGAAGAAGAGATCATTCCTTTGAAGACTTTGAAGACTTTGGAAAATCTAAAGCAAGCGACCGGACAAATTTAGGCACAGGTGCGGCCCCCATAAATTGGTAGTACAATCCTGTCAAGCTTAAGTTGACAATTCTTTTTTTTTAGAACAGCCGTTTTATGAAAGTTATCCGACATTAGATTCCCGTGATACCGGACCCTTCACCCGTCAAGATGGCTTTCAAAACCGTCTTAAGGTCTATAGTGTGGCTTACGGCAGTACGAAAATTGAATTTTTAATATTGCCTCTGCTTTTTCGTCAGTCCAGTTGAAATCAAATACAGAATATTCTGTAAATTCCGTGCTTTAGAGTATTACGTATATTCCGTATTTTACAACTGATTGCATGTATTCCGCCATTCCGCCGAATAGGGTCACCCAAATATTGGGGAGGACATCATAAAAAAAGATAAGAGACCGGTAGGACTTTTAAATCGATGAAAGTACCTCGCTCATTTTGCAACTTCATTTTATAACATGCTTCATAATTTGTTTCCACAATAATATTTATAATATTTAGATGATAACCAATGCACAACGCACAACTTGTCACATTACCGATTGGACAGCATACCATGCACTCAAACTATTGCGCAGGAAAGTTACAGAATGAAATTATTTTTTGCTGCACTCAGTCACATTCCTTTACACTGAAACCTTGGCTAAAAGGTCTCTTTTTAGATCTGTAGATTTGTAAGGTATTTCGAAATACCCGCACATGTCTTTCAACACTAACACTGAAAGATGAAAGTTTGTTGCTGTGATAATTATGACAAAGATTGTAAACATTAAATATAATTGGATGTTTTAAGCCCAAATATTCTATCACCTCTTCAAAAGCATGGAGGGGGAAATGGGGGCTTACGGTATTGAGCTTTTTTTCAAGCGGTATTTCGGTAATTTGGATTTTAAAGTGGGGTATTGCGGTATCATTTAGCCCTGCGGTATGCGGTATTTCTTCCTTTTGGTTAACGGTATTCGGTAAAAGAAGATCACGATATTGCGGTACTGTTCATTGCGCTCTCCTGTTTAATGCTAGCCTGCGTAGCGGGCGCTTGGATGACCCCTCGCGTGTCTCCCTCGCGCGCGCCCGTTTTCTCTCGCGCCCACTACTTCCAAGCGCCTGCTACGCAGGCTAGTTTAATGCACGTCCGTATTTTTAAGACTTAAGATTAATGGTAAATGATTACCATTACACAATTTCTGACAGATAATCTATGATGAAAATGGTAGGGTATCTTTTTCGTTCGTTGTACCGATCAATTCGAGGTCGTCCCACGTTTCTTCGCAAAATTAAATTAAATTAAATTAATTAAATACCGCAATACCGTGAGAAAAATTGGTAAATACCGTAATACCGTGTCAAAAATCGACGAAATACCAATACCGCATTTATTTTCGGTATTAGGTACCTACCAATGTCCCCCCTAGCATGGCGTTGCTCTCCAACTTCGTCACCTTTCTTCAGGTCCGCTGACCCCTACACGAGCTGACCCGTAATAGTCAGGTGGCTAAAGGCTCAGATCTATACAGAGCGGACAAAAGCACCAAACTTTGCATGGTTGTAGCTTAGGGCATGTTAGTCAATATAAGGATCGGTGCCCACCGCTACCTCTTCAGGATTTGCAGCAACTGCTCGCTGAAGTTCTTCAACAACCTTTCATGATGGGTGCCCTGTGCTGAAAATTGCAACCCCTTGTTTTTTGCCATTTTTTATGAAAATCACATAAAAAAAAGGCAAGTAGATGAAAAAAGAAACTGTATTAATACTATTATTATTGAAACCATTGACTAAAACAAGTCAACTTAATGATATAGCAATAATGATATACCATGGTGGGTGCCCTGTGCTAAAAATAACAATTCCTCGTTTTTTGCCATTATTTTGACAAAAATCACATGAAAGAAATGAAAATGAAAAAAGAAATTGTATCATTATGGAAACCAATGACAAAAACAAGTCAACTAAATGGAATACCCAAGGGAGATGTTTTCAGATGCGTACTCAGTCCCAAATAGCCTTTCAAGATGGCGGCTTGAAGGTGTCTTTTCATGGACTGTAAGTATCAGCTAGAATAAATTGCCGTTTTTAGGGGAAATTGTGTACAATTTGAATCACGACAGGTTGAAGTGAGGTTTTAATCTCTTCTTGGTGATAAATGTGTTATCGAAAGCCATATTTTCACTTCATAGTTTGTGCCGATTATGAATGACTATACTGAGTTTATTTTCTTACTAGTTATTTATATTGTCATACTTGCCAAGAATCAACAAAAGAAGATCTGAGGAGCCCACTGGTTTAACGGTACAAGCATTTATAGAACGCCCCTTGAAAATGTACTAGAATTCAGGAAAGAGAACTGTTTTCCGGTTGCAATTAAGTTTGATTATGAAATCACTACGTAGTAAAAATGCAAAGACGCAGCAATCCTGTCACCTCAAGTTTAGCAAGTCCAAGTTAGAAAAAGCAAAAGAAAAGAGAAGCAAGTGTGATTGCCATTGATTCAAAATATAATGTTCGCTGTTTAACTGACTTGCGAAATAGGC
>CALNXI010000305.1:100000-112308 GCA_942486025.1 Porites evermanni
ATGGTTAAATACACTAAGCAATGGTGAGTTTTGAGGTTAAGTTACATACATTCCTTCAAACGTAGAGTTTGAGAAAGTTCACTGAAGTATGCTACGACCAATCGGGGTTGAGCGCTAGTAACTAATAGGAGACTGTAAGCGGTTACAGTACCTTTCCAAATCAGTATTTTAACGTCACTTCATATACATTAGATCTGTCAGGGGCACCCAACGACGGTTTCCTCCAAAATACTTTGAAAACCGTGTTTAGGCTGTCCAGAGTATTTTTAGATCTCAAGAAATGCATTCTAAGCGTGGCTATAAAATTTGTATCTCTTCGATCATCGTGGGGGAATTTGCGACTCTTTTCGAAATTACAAGGACTTCAGTATTACTTGCCCGAAAATTTTAGATTCAGTTTAACGTATTACAAAAGTAAGGATTTTTCTGATTCTTCTCTCCATCACCTTTTCGAATCCGAAAATGTTAGGCTTCCTTTTTCAAGAGAGAATGTGGAGAAATTAAAGTCGTAGGGAATTTATTGGATAAGCAGGAATCTGATTTTACATCTCAAACTTTATTCTTCTTAATCTTCTTACAACTTCTACTTACTCAGCAACTTTCTCAGTTCTACCAACTTCTCTTACCTCTACGCTACTTCTCCTACTTACTAGTTTAAGTATAGTGTAGCGGTTTTAATAGCCAAAGCTGGACATGTTTGGGTTAACTGACCGGAAGAGGTTCTATTGTATACCTTATCGCTATTGCAACAGGTTTGCTATTGTTAGGGAATAGACGGCACAGTCGCAACTGACAAGTACCAAAGAACGAAGGTCATCTCTAACACCACAAACACGACCACAAGTAAAAACTAACAACTGACAATGCCAAGCGAATAACATTCCTAATGTGGCAATAAGTAAATTCGCAAGCTAAGCATAAATTCAAGTACAAGTAAAAACAAAAGATCAAAACAGGAAAACAGTACGTGGACAAAAACAAGACTTAATGAAACAAAAACTAAACTTAAAAGATAAGATAGATCCGTCTTAAAAATAACTTTCAAAATACTTCAATACACAAGGCACTCCTGGCGGGTAATGTTTTGGAAATCATTTGAACCTACACGGCTGCGATCGGCAAGAAGCTGCAAACCAATGAAAACCCAGAAACGCTGGTTAACAAATGTCAAACAGAAGCTTTATCAGGACTTGAAACCCCCGGGGGGGGGGGGGACTAGGCATATGAAAGGGGTGGGGATACTCATCGGAAATTTTGTATTAAACCCCTAAAGGAGACCGATCTGGGCGTAGCCCAAGCTTTCTTGACCCGTAAAAGAGACCATGTTAAAACACAATTTTTATATTTTTTCGCGTGCAACCCTGAACGAGACCTTCACGGCTAAATACGAAGGCGTTTTGCCCAGAACACCCGAAGTGAGACCAAAATCCGAAATTTACACCCCTAAGCGAGACGACGAGCATCCCACCCCTTTCATACGCGGAGGTTCCCCCCCCCGGGTTGAAAACCCAAGGTCAGATCTAACCTCCTAAACATGACCACTTGTGTGTATCATCATCATCAGAAGAAGATAAAAATGTTCAAAATGGAAGTAAACATTTGGCAAGCTAAGCAAAATTAAATTCAAGTACAGACGAAATCAAACAAGCAAAACAGGAAAAAACCCATATGGACAAAATCCTGACTAACCTTGACCCACTCAATGATACAAACACGAACTTAAAAGATAAGAGTAAAAAATAACCTTCGATTTCTCTTGGGACGACTGTAATACCCAGGAGAAATTGGAAACAACGGCTAGGCAAACGTTTTTTAGGGTAAACACAGGGTCCGAAATTAACTTTTTAATACTGGCGCCAACTGGCGATCAAGTATAAATTTTTGGTCGCCAGAGGGCAAATTGTGGTCGCCAAAAATCCCCCCTCCCTTTTTTTCAATAAAAGTTTAAACACGAATAAAAAATGCATGGTATGGACGTTTTTATGCTCAAAAATTGCACTACTTTCGCTCCCAATACCAGAAAGCAACCGTACGTGTACGAGTGAAGTCTTATTTTTTCCATAAATTACTTTTTTGGAGATATAACGCAATCTGTCCTAGAACGTAGGAACAGAAAGCTGTCTGCCCATGACTGCACTGATCATGTCAAAACTCTATTTTCTTCCGATAACTACCAAGAAACGTAAACACGAGTCAAGCCGCCATGTCATACCAGGCCACGACTGTGCCACATTACTCGTACCAGTCCACAAAGTACGTAACGTACTTACCTTATTTCAGCTGAAAACAACATGGCGGCTTGGAAACGTTCAACTCGTATTGATCGTAGCTGTTGTGGAGGTATTATTACAGGAAGATTCGTTTTACTTTTAATTAAAAAGTATCAGAAGGACGAAAAGGAAGACACCTGTTTGCAAATAGCTTCGAGGTTTCAATTCTTAATCAGTTTCTCCGAACGTTAAAGTCCACAATAACAACCAGCTTTACAAGTCGCTAGCTGGCGACCAGCTTTGAACTTCTGGTCGCCAGGACTACATTTTTAGTCGCACTGGCGACCAGGAAGGCGCAATTTCGGACCCTGAAACAAGGTGCATTATGGTCATTGTGAAAATGGTGAATTCTTTCTATTCGTTTAAGGTGGAAGACAGAAACAACAACAACCACAAAAATGCCCCCGCAACAATTCTATTTAAATACACCGTGATTTCGTTTCTGTTACATGTCCTCGATACACGTTTGTTTCTGTTCTAAACGTCAGTTTTAAGGCAATGAACGTCGCTGTCAAATGTCCCTGCAATTGAGCCCCGGTGACTTTCAGCAGTATCCTTTTCATGGGCCTTTTTTCTTATGCTGTTTATTCTATTATTATCTATTTATTCTACCTACTTTCTTTTTCTTCACTATTATGTTTATACCGTAAAGTTTCGAAAGTAACGACCCACTTTACTGTCGGATAAAATCGCAAAAAATGTGAAAAGAGCACTTTTTCAAAAAAGGTAATGTATATCCTGTACTCTAAGGGTTAATAGGAATATCAAATAATCATTATTAATAAACCTCGGATCAGTGTGGCATTTAATTTGTTCAGGATATCTATCATATCCGTTATTTTTTGCAAAAAGGGAAATTAGTTTTGAGGTCTCTACTTTCGGAGGGTCGTTATTTTCAGGGGGATCGCTACTTTCGGGATTTGCTAACACCTGTGACATGTTATCACTACTTTCGGAGGTTCGCTACTTTCGAGGGGTCGTTACTTTCGGAACTTTACGGTAGTTAGCAATACTGTCCTGAGACATTTCAAGACCGATCTTATCGTATGCGACTGGTTTAAGGAAAGTTACACATTTGTCAAGTGAAACTAGCGGCGATGATAGACCAGAACAAAAGTCTATTACGCTCCTGACCAAAATTAAGTTTCCATATCCCAACCTAATCAAGACTGCCAGTATGATCCAGCACTATTTCACAAAAATTGGGACATTAAAATGCATGTAATCTTTCTTAGTTATCTTAGTTTTTGAATATCAAGTAACTCTCTCATATCTCATATCCCCTTCAAATAAAAAAATAAAATATTAAAACATAATATAAGGTCAAAGATGAGTTATTTTTACTGTCATTAGTGTACGAGCAGTCTCTCTTTTTTCTTATTCCGTCGAGCAAAACGTACGAGACAGGAAAATGACCAAGCGTTTGATTGAGGCTCTTTATTCTTCCCGGGCTACCGCCCTTGTTTCTCGCATCTCGCGGCTTTGCACTTCCCTCACTACATCTGAAGAAAACGAGAGACTGCTCGCAGTCTATACTCTCATGATCGTTTACATCAACAAATTATCCTAGTATTCTTGTTAATTCTCTGAACTATTCTTCAATTTACGCATTAATTAAGAAAAAAACTTTGTTTGCATTTAAAGAGATATTAAAAAAGCATTAACTGAAACCTTTAATGTTTCATCCTGCCTCCTGCCCGGGGGGCTACTCTATAACGTTTTATACGGGGACGCTCCGCCCCGAGGTCCAACCACGTACTTTTTTATACAGTGAAATCTCTATTAAGCGGAAACCTTCGGGCCCGGGCCTTCCGGAAATTCCCATGCAAGTGTCCGCTTAATAGAGGTTTATAAAAATTGTGCAATGTTTGTTAGCGATTAACTTTCAACGGTTACTCAGTTTATTTGTACTCTGATAAAGTTCCATGTTGTTAAGGAAGCTAAGGAAGCTAAGGAAGCAGTGCTGTGCTTTGTGGAAGACTTTCGGTCTAATCTACAGTTTATTACCGGGACAGCTAAATGTATTGATTTATCTTTATTAATCGACTACAGTACGTATTTCAAGGACGTAATCCAATACTACTATTGTCAATTCAGTCCCGTGTCCGCTTGAAAGAGCTTATTAACAATAGAAATTAGCCAAATACAATTTATTTTAGTGTCCGCGTCAGCTTAGTAGAGGTGTTCGCTGAATAGGGGTTCGTTATAAAGGGAAATATAAGACGTTAATTTCGGGACCCAGCTTAGTGTCCGGTTAATAGAGGGTATCCGCTTAATTAGGGTCCGCTTAATAGAGGTTTCACTGTATATCATTTTTGACAGACAAGGAACCTCCTTCGTTTCCATCCTATTGACAAGTGTTACCCCTTTCACATCCCCTGTTAAGAACTTTGCATCCCTTTTTATAACTGCCCCCAAAAAATAAAAAACAAAATAATAATAATATTAATAATAATAATGATAATAATAATAATAATAATAATAATAATAATAATAATAATAATAATAATAATAATCAGAAAGGTGCTGGAAGTTTGAGGTCTCGGGATGAGACTTGACTGGATATTTCTCCCCAGGGAAAATCCCTGTGCTAAATTTTACATAATAATAATAATAATAATAATAATAATAATAATAATAGTAATAATAATGATAATAAGGAACCACCTATTTACCATGAATAAATCGCTAAAACCACGAAGTTTTCTTGTCTCTTTCACAGTCCTAAAATGCATATGTTCGCCCTTTTTGGCCCTTTAAGGACCGAAATAAACATTTTCCTACCCTTTCATATGCTCAAACTAGTACCTTTTCATATACGTAAAGGCAGAAAAATGCACCCCTTTTTTTGCGCAACCTACCCGTATAGGTCATTATAGGGAGCACCCCCTCGCGCCTCCTTCAGGCTGAACGACTGTACGACTTCAAAATCGTAAATTAGGGCCTATCTGCACACAAAAGTTGTTATTTAAACAAATTTTCTGTCATCATCAACTCTTGACAAATGCGGATGGTTTTTCGCGTTTTTTCAAATTTTGTTTGAGAACAGACAATCTTCAAAGGCTCCACGCAGAAATTTGCCTTGGGGTAAAAACTGGCAAAAAATCGACTAAATAAACAAAAATGTGTTGTTCTTGTAAAGCATTTGTTGTTAAGCCATTATTCTTTCCATTAACAATCACAAAGGTTGTCAGATGTAACGGCCTGTTCTGGAGTAAATATTTCCAGTGCGGATAAATCATCAACATACAATTTTTGGCTTAGATGTTTCAAAGACAATTCCTAATGTGTATGTTTATGCGGATAGGCCCTTAACAACAAGCACCTACCAAATTTGGACAATACTAGGTGGCAAAAAATAAAAGAATGAGTCTCTTATTCATTCAAACTATTTCACAATTTCTGAAAGGCCTTATTCTTCTAACCAGCTAGCGTTGACCAAAGCTGGAGAAAATGGCGGAAGAATGATTGATGGGATAAAAGCAAAGTCACCTGGTATTTAAGGAGTTTGCCCAAACCACGTGAAATTTTTTTATCCTATCAGTCCTTAACCGCGTGCAAAGATGGCGAGTATCGTGATTAAGGTCTATTCACACAGCGTTATGCTAAGACGAAATGTCTGAGCTACAAACAGACAAAATACTACTAAACGGATGAAGACTGCTATATCTGCTACAATAACATCCCTTCCTTCCTTGCTTACTCTTCGGCTTGTTGGTCAAACAAAGGATGTCCACAAATCGGACAGGTGTCACTGGAAAGACGTAAGCACAAGATTGTTTCAGTTTATAATGCATTACAGTGTTAGTCATGAGATCTGTATTGTATCTACAGTGTTAGTCATGAGATCTGTATTGCGTACAGACCTAGGGCCAGTAAGGGCCAGTAATTACTCATTCAAAACATTTTCCTATTTCAGATTAGCTCAAGTCCCATGTTAATTCTTCATAACCAGCTAGCAGTAACAAAATTTGGAAGACACTGGCCATATCAAGCGATATGACGTCAATAGTATAGCATATCAACAGAAAAAGGGGCAGCAACCAAGAAACCCTGGGGCAGAGTCATTACCGTAGCTGTTTTAGTTGAGCTTGAAAATATAACAGAAAATTTCACATGCTTTGCGAAGAAAAAATAGTATAAATACTACCTAAAAACTTCGTAAAAACACGAAATGTTTCTTTGGCCCGAATTTCTTTAAACATTTAACTGCCTTAAACGTACTTATCCGTGGACTATTTTAATAAATTTAAAGCGTTTCCACAGATGGATGTAAAGCATAAGATAATTTGAAAGACTTACTGGCCTCGTAGAATCCAGTCATTAGCACATATGATGTGGAACTTATGCCCACACGGAAATATGTGGCATCTGATGGAGGGATCTATCAACTAAGAACGACACTACAATCAATATATCAGTAGGCCATGGAGCTTTTTACATTGCTCATACAGCACAAGAAATTACAACAAAATGACAGCATGTTATTTCCTGGCATGGATAAGTCAATTTTATTTTCCACACAAGTTTGTAATTTGCCCTAGCAAAAAAGGAAATTTTAACTTTTCTCTTAAAGTATTAAGAAAAGAGCAAGAGGTTCTGTTAAGTTGTAAGGTAAAGCAACCCAGGCATTGATAAAGCGAAAGAGTCCATAATGTTAATTTACTTTATTTATCATCTGAGCTGTTAACCTTTGGTAACCAAATCAGATCTTTTTATCAATTGTCCTATTGGGTTAAAAAGTTTAAATTGTGATACCCTGCGAGCAAGCTCTCCATTTGGGGGATATCGTGAAAAGTGGACGCGCGAGATCACGCGAGAGGAGACGTGAAAGCTGCGGCGGGGGAGAGAAAGGAGAGGTTGTAACGATCTAGCCTCCCCCGCAAACATTCTTAGGGGTTTGTCACGCGTTCCTGCCCCACTAACGTCTGCTGATTTGAGCGGAAAAAAACGTAGACCAATCACAGCAGACTTCCAGATCTGGGAAGTGCACTTTGGACCGTCTGACAGTTTTTTCTCACAGAATGAGAAAGCGATTATCTTCCTGTGCCGGTCATCTTTTTCGGAGTGAGTTCAGCGATTGCCGACAAAACAGGAGTTTCGGCGATAAGAGCATCGTGTTTCTACATTTCCCACGAAAATTTAGGGCAGGCCAGCTAGGTCTGTTATCAATCAGCTTTGATTTCCGGAACATCATTTTTCAGCCAGTGGTATTTCCCTTCGTCTGGGCGAAGTAGAAATGAACATTTACGAGAGATCGTTGCAAGCTCTCATTTCCTCTGCCCCTCGCGGCTTCGCCGCTCGCTCGCACGTTCTCGCGGGGTTCGCTTCGCTTAGCCCAAATAGGAGAGCTTGTTCGCAGGGCAAAATTGTGAAGGCTGTCATCATTGACAAAATTTCAAACTTACTCCCAGGCAACAATGACATTCAGCTGCTTGACACTGGTGAGATGTCCCCTCTCGCTGCTCACAAAGACAGCTGCCGCACCACTCACAATTCACGGTGGGTGCCTTTATTAAAAGGAGACAGCAGCAATGACAGTCAGAAAAGAAGATTCTGATCTCTTTAAGTTGGTGGGAGGAGGGGAGCTAAACCAAATTCTAAGATAGTAAGAGGGTCTATCCTCGGAAAAGAATTTTTCTCGGCTCTGAGGGTTTCAGTACAGTCCAAAAATAAGGTTGGGGCGCAGGTTCCTCCCTAAGATCCACCAATGCATTTTTACAAAATTTAGCAATAAACTTTGACATCTTTAATAGACTTCAATCAACTAGCAAGTGTTAACTTCCCTGTGCAGAAATTATTAGAAACAGCTAGTTGTGAAAATGTAACAAGCCTTTTTTGCAGCAGAAAAACGTTTACTTTACTTGACGTTAATTTATGTTGACATTAATTTATTTTTACTTACTTTACTTTACTTCAGTTTACTTTACTTTACTTCACTTCTTTTTACTTCACATCAGGCGCAGGAAAAGTGGAACTACTGGCAGTTTTGAGATAAAAATCACAACGCTCATCAGGCCACTTTTTTCAGCCTTGGCGGCAAAAAGCCTCCTGGCTTTAGGTGCTGCAGAGTCATAAATTGAACAGCATATAAAGGCACAACATCACAGATATATAAATTACTTGGCAAACCTTCTTTCTCATCAAAGTTATGGACACTCTTATGGCACATTGAGGAGATAGAGGATCACAAGTTCTAAACTAATCGGCCATGTTTCACTTACCCTTCTGGAATGTTGCTGAGATGTGTCTCGTTGATGCGGTACCCATGTCAAAAAGCTGCCTGTGATGTCTAGAGACTCACGAACATAATCTCTTATGGGAACACCTCTAGTGATGTTCCCACCACCATGACATGGTTCATCCAGAGGTACGTCTTCCTGGGCCGACACTTCAGCAGTAGACATAACTGCATCAGATGAGGAAAAGTGTATTGCCTGCTGACGCCTAGTTCCTGTTCCAAGAGCAAAATCAGTACTGGAAACAGACATAGGCTGGTTCAGCATATATTCACGAGGACCACTTGTTGCATTCTCATTGTCTGCTGCACTGTTTAAATTTCCAAGTACCAAAGTTGGGTTTTGAGCTCTATGTCCTGCGCTCTGCACGGGATCAGTCTGAGATCGATTTTGGCTATCCCTTAGGTAACCGTCAGTATAAGAAGTTCCCTGTGCTGAAATGTCAGGGGGAAAAAGAGAAAAAAGAGAAGTGAGAAAGGAAAAGAAGATGCAAGACGATCAAAACAGATCACAGGACGAAAATGCTGCATGCTCACAGCAGTTAAGTGGACAGTATCACGACCAATCTTCATTGAACACATCTAAAACCCAAGGTGGCATTGCGGAAAATATTCCTTTATCACAGCAAGATGCCCTTGCAGATACAGGAAGACCATCAGTTGCAACTGATCGAGAATGTAATGGTTTAACCGATGAGTTTTTGGCAAGACACACCCAAGACATGTCCCTTCGTGGTAGTCTTAATAAGAGCATTGGCACAGATGTGTACCCATAACGAGTAAATTACATCAATAAAAAAGAGGGTCATCATGCTCTTTTCATCTCAACAAGGCTTAAAATTATCATTTTACGCGAAGGGACTGGGGTGAGTTTCAAGACCAACATCTTTCTGCGGTACTTGTTATCTCTCTTCAGGTGGTAAAAGATAATCGACGCCACCTTTGATGTCACAGTGTTATGCTCAGTAGGCGATGGGCAGTGCAAAACAAGGGAATTACCTTTAATGCTCCCAGGGTTTTCTGCATTCTTGTTGTATTGAAGATGAGAGGTGTGACTCAACATCTCGTACACAGATGAATTTCACTCTGTCTTACGCACGGGCCTTGTATTTTACAGGAAACTTACGAGGCATTTTTTTCTAATTTCACATAATTTGTTTGGGAATCGATTTTTAAAAACACCTCTACGTTCAAATAAGAAACCTCTGCATCTATGTTCTTCAGATGTGAGCCTTTTTTGCCAAGGTTCTAGACTCAAAATTTAAATAATGCAAGAAGGAATCCCTGGTCCAATTTAGTGACATATTTTATGGACAAAAAATCTGGATAGTAAAAGCTGTATAATTGCCCCCGCAGCAATTTTGCCCTGAGGAGGCAATCTAGTAGCTCGCGCGTGTATCAGGGAAAGTATTTACAGTTTGAATATACAGTTGGGGTATGCCACAAAAAATCTCGATCTCTTTGAACAGCGCCCGCATGGAATAGTTGGGTGATGATGACGTTTCTATTTTTCACGCCCCCAAGTAAGAGATGGTTAGGATAACGTAAAACAGAAAATCCTGAAGGGACCGCTTAGGTACATTTTGTGACATTTATTGTTGTACTGTCATACTTCGATACTGCGTTACGTGTTGTAAGTGACACTCCATGGAGCAGCTGTTTTGAAATTTATGGGCCAAAAGACACTCGTTAAGCGCAGATTTCTCTTTATTGGGGGAATAAGTCGAATAAGACTCAGTCCACAAACAACCAAGACGAGTGAATCAACGGTTAGCTTATCACTAGCAGAACGATAGGCGATTACAGAAATTAGCCGACAATTAAATTCTGTGCTTACTTATTCCCTGCTCACAGATGTCATTCTATAAAGTTTAAAAACAGACTAGACATGCGAGCGTGAATTGATCAAACCTTTGAATTTCTAAGGCTTACTTTAAATCCGGCAAATAAAAAATGAACTGTATTGAAAAATTAGTGTGGCCTGTCACTCTTACCGGGCACTTTTGATCCAAATTTAATCCTTTAACCTTTATTTTACATAACCGGTGCTTATGGTGAAACATTGTTTTGTATAATTGGCTCAAACCACACATTGACAAAAAAAATAATGATCTAAATTCAAACAGTTTAAAAAATTTCCTTTAACCAAACCGGTAATAAATTGTTTACGGTTTTTTATGCAGTGTCACGAGGGTATTTCTTGAAGACTATTATGAACACTGCGATAAAACTGAAATGGTTCCAGCCTGTGACTAATAATGTGCAATTAACGCAGTGAATTCTTAATTTTGCGCCTTAACTTCTTTTTTTCTATTTCTTTTCTCTTTTTCTCTTTGTTGTTTTGTTTTGTCTCACCAGACTGCTTCCTTGTCAGGTCAGGTCTGATCCCTGACCTGACAGATGAACTGCTTATATAAAAAAAAAACTGTCAGCCTTGATTTCTGGATTTGACGACGAGACCTTAAGACATTGTTCATTTACACAAGTATAACCTACAGTGGGATAGGGATCTACTTTTTGTTCTTTCATGGGGACTTGGTTGATGAGAAGACATTACGGCTACCTATAAAGCAAGTAACAGACTTAATATTTTGTGGGATGTAGCTGCCACATGCACACCCACCATCAGTTGAAGATAGTTCGCCACCATTCAATTCTTCCTCTTCAAATGTGAGAGGTCCTGATCGATCTAGAAGGCACTCCAGAAGACGCAGGCCAACATCTATAGAAGCACGAGACTTGTCATAGCGACGATGTATAGGATGGATGATTTCCAAATTCTGATAAAAAGGGGAAAAAGTGAACAGTAAACATCACTTGTCTTTGGCAAAGCACCCAACCTGTTTGATAGGTACAACAAAGCCCACAGTTGGTGTAAAGCTTTTATCACTGTACGATTAAAGGTACTTCAAACATGTGTTGATTGTTTTCGTTTCATTTCATGATTGTAATAGGCCTTGGAAAAGAGAAACGTTTACTTGTTACTATGGTTATAGTACATAAATCCCTCACATAATTATATGTTCCTGGTTCGTTGAAATCTTGTAGTGGACACTCTCATCATAAAAATGTACGTGCAGTAAGTACCACTCAAAAAAGCAAACTATCAGTCGTATCTCGTTTCCTGTACTAGGAAATCATATCACGTGCTACACAATTCTTACATCTTGTAGCAAACAACAACGACAAACAAGTTACGAGGGTATTGACGTCATTTCTAATGTCATCTCCGCCAATAAGCATTTCATATGAACTTTTTCGATGCAGATATTCAAATTCCAGAGCCGTAGATGCAAGCTCTCCTTCCTTTTCCCACCCCGCCGCTAGAGCGCCCCGGAGAGCTTGCTCGCAGGCTAACTAAGATACAGACCCCGGTTCCTGAAAAGCCGATTAATCTATCCTCCGATTAGCAGTTAATCCATGATTAAATTTCTTATTCCCTGGCAACTAATTGTGGGTTTAAAAGTTGTTCCTGAAAGCGAAGTTATCCCGCGATTAACTAATCTCAGATTAAGGCTAAAAAACTGGTTTAACGAGTTTTTGGACCGACGCCTGCTTCTAAAGAAAATATGGCGCGAAAAAGTGGCGACAGCGCATGGTTTCTTCTCGTCTGCCTTTGGAGATCGTCTTTTAGGATTTCTACTAGATATTTTATTGACCACTCATTCAAACCTATATCTGCTGCAAAGGTCTTCGTCTGTTAGTTGGTCAAGGTCAATTTCTCGCTGTTGGAACTTTCTTTCGCGTATTCGTGAAACAGTAAGTCCGTCATTTTGTTTGTTTTGATAAACTCCACCCCC
>CALNXI010000305.1:112906-125406 GCA_942486025.1 Porites evermanni
CCCCCCCCCCCGATTAGTGAGTTAATCGTCCTCGCTAGGTGTGTTTAATTTAACACGTAATTTAATCCTGGGTTAGTCTTAATCGTGCTTTCAGGAACAGAATCCAATCGTGGGACAAAGTTTATTCCGCGATTGGCGATTTAATCCTGGATTGGCAATAATCGTCTTTCAGGAACCGGGGCCTGATTTTTCCGTCATCTGCCAGCTACAGCTGATTTCAGTGCTGTATACACCCGGATTTTTAGACATGATTCGACCGAGAGGTTACGAACAGTACAGTAGTTTACCTTAGATATCCTAACGGAATCAAAGCACACAATTTGAAATTTACTTTGATGATAGCTTGAATGCTTCTCTTGTAATTCAGATAAAGAGGACCGTTATTCACAATTGTTCCCCTTTTCAGACAACAGTCTCTCACATAAGTCACGCAATCTAATCGCAATTCATGTTATCGGGCGTCTCGTCTCGATCTACACCTTTTTCTGCTCTTTTCTTAACCTTTTTATTAGGTTTCTACTCGATTTTTAAAGAAATGTTATATTGTACCCTTTTCAACCTCACCTCCAAGCAGATGCAGCATTCATCATGACCTGAATCTGGTCGACATTTGTGATTTCCCTCAAGTCGTTTGTCTAAACACACATTACTCACTTCACAGTGGAATGACTTGTCCTGGTGAATCCTGAATGACAAAAAACAGTATTATTTAATAACATTTTTTTAAAAAGTGATGCAGTATATCAACCACACAGTCTGACACTAGAGTGCTTTTGCTTCACATTAATTTTTGCCCTCTACACAACTTGCATATCTCCCATAATGCAACTTATTTGCCCCACAAAATTTTGCATAATTCTCATGGGATGGTTGTAATACCCATGAGAAATAAAAAACAAAGGTTATGCAAATTTTTTTTTAGGTGGGGGCGGGGGGGGGGAGGGGGGCACAGCAACTAGGGTGCATAATATAAGGGAGATGCGCAAGTGGCATTATGACCCATCCAAACAAGTCAAGACATTTTATTTCTACCAGTCAAGAAAAACTGCAAGTGAATCAAACAAGAGAGCCACTTCTAGAAAAAAAAGATCTTTGCTGACATAATTTTTTCTGGCTCGCTGCTTCCATGTGATCAGACAGTGGGGAATGGTGCAAAAAAGACCCGTTGGTCCTGTCTTTTTGTGCCTTATAGACATAGAGCAAAAAAGCGGTTTTCTGCTGCTCTGATCTCTCCATTGCAGCCTGTCCACTATCTAAACACCAAAAAACAGGAGGCTAAATATTTTCTTAAAAGTTTAACACCAATAACATTATGCCCCTTATTGAGGTGTCTGTGTGTTCCACAGGAACAATGATTATTATTACAGTCAGAATAACAATAGCTAATTCCAAGTCACCTACCTGCAAATTCCACATTTTTTGCAATGATATGGATTTTTGTCGACACTGGTGAAATGCTTGCAGATGGGACAGAAATATGCTGACATTTTGCCCCCACACTTATGACACTTGGCACTGTCTTCACCAATCTGCAAAAATAACAGACAAATTGTCAAATATGGTATTTATGGAACTGAATAATATTGTTTTAAGAGGACAGCACTTCATAAAACACCAGAACTTACTTAAGGAACACAAAATACAAAAAAAAATTATACACATTTCACACTACACTGGTGCATGAAAAAGCAGAAATTCACTCTTCAATTTCCACAGAAGCAAAAACAAAGAAAAAAATTACTGCCAACTCAGAAAAAAGTGAAGACCTGAAATATGTCAGGAATGTTACTGCTGTGACCAGTTGCTAAAAAGTTCAGGATGTGAAAGAAAATCTAAATTCTTAAGAAACTAAAATTATATTGTTGCAGTCTGTGGATTAGGTTTCTCACTCCTTAATTATTGTTTTCCCCTCACAAAAAAATAATATCCTCAAGCCCTAGGATTTCAATTCCCATGGAAAACAATTTTTTGGTTCCATGCCCAGAGATTATGGGAAGCCATCAGTAAAAACATTACTTATTTTTTTGATTCCATGGAAGTTCATGGGAACCCATCTACTGAATGTTTTTAATTTTTCAAAGTCATAGTTTTTTCTTGGCACTGGAAGCCATAAACCAGTAACAAATAATTCAAGATGGAACTGATAGATCCTAAACATTTTAGTTTCATATATTAGTTGTAACTAAAGAATTGCCCTACCAGTTAATTATCTGTGTGGAAAAATCATGAATTTCTGTAAGTGGATCCCTAAGGCTGAAATTGGCACTGGGAAACTATTTTTTGGTTTTGTTATTTTAAGACCATCATAACAACATTGTACCGGAAACTTTTGTCACTGTGAAATCCTACAACTTGTATCCTATAAATATATCTCTGGTGTTCACAGGTTTGTGAGTTTAGCAGGGATCAATATATAAAACTTTTACAAGTGTAATTTACAAGTGTAGTCACTGTTTTAGACTCTGAAAATAATAGCTACACTTGTAAATTACACTTGTAAAAGTTTTATTAAATAATTGACCCCAGTAATCAATTATGATCACCGGTAATTTTTATAATCATGTTGAGATTCAATTCTATTTTTAAACAGCCTATTTAAAACAAATTTATTACTCTTTGTTTTTTAGCTAGTAATCATAAATTTCCAACATACTTTAAAGATGATGGAAAATAACACTTTCACAGCAATCACCCAAAAACACATTGAAAGTTTCACTTTGAAAAAGTGTGTGCTGGGTACAGCTGTACAGGTATAATGTAGAGCAAATTACTATTTTTAAATTGAAGTGTTAGGAAACATGAAAAGAAAGCTTACCTCCTGTTCATGCTGACAGTGAGAGCATTTCAGGTGAGTGGCATGACAAGCTTTAGCCTCTTCATTGTCACAAGCTTTTGAGATGTTGTGGCAGCGATGGCATGGATAGAATTGTGTGCAACAAGGGAATCGCACTCTGCAGTGCCGCTGATAATGTTCACATAACCACTGCGAACGTGCTGTGATGGCCTCTTGTTGTTGTGGCCAGTTTTCAGCTTCCCGCAACTCTCTCTCCTCTCTCTCTCTCCTTTCTCGAGCTCTCTGTTCTCTTATTAACTGTTCTTTCCTTTCTATTTCCCTTCCAAACTGTTCTCGTTCCTCTCTCTTCCGAAGAACACGTTCAACAAGGGCACAAGCTTCTGCGACACGCCGTTCAAGAGCAAGCAATGAGTTGTCTGAGGCTTCTATAGAATCAGTACCAAAATCTGCATTGTTTAACGCAAAATTATTGTCGGGGTCACCAAGATGAGGTTCTAGAACAGATGTATCATGTGTAGAACTCGCTGTCAAAACACCATCAAACGTTGTGGAATTTCCAAGCTGATACCGTGCAGAGGAATTTGCATCATCATCAATGTTTCCGGTTGTTGTCCTTGAATTTCCAAGTGCAAAATTTGTTTTCTGAGCTGACTCATCTGTGCCCTGATTAGAGATAAAAGCTGAAGTGGCATCATTACCAGCAAACCTATTTGCATCATGAGCAGGGTCTGTAAGCTGCTCACTTAAAAAGCTACTAAATCTTGGTGCATTATGTCCAGGATCCCCAGGTAGAGTTAGCGCTGCACCTGTCCATGAAGGGTCAGCAAAACTTGAACCAGCCATTCCTGGATAACTATTTAGAACAGGATCACTTGCTACAGGAGGAAATGGTGTTTGCTTTGCTGATGGCAAATAAGTCTGTCTGTCAAAATGGTCAACTCCTGCAAATCTACTGCTATTATGTACAAAATCACTTTGAAGAGAATAGTTGTTTGCAGCAGTTGAAGTATTTCTTGATAAATAGTTACTATACAATGAGGAAGAATCATTTCCCAAATGGCTAGGCCAAAGTCCTGAGTTGTCACTGTAAGGTTCCACATAAGAAGAGCCACCCAGATGTCTACTAGATCCACTTAAAAGTGAATGTCCAGTTCTACCATGTGGCTCTGTCCTGGATGCAGCCTGGCAATCCCCAAAGTAAGGCTGGGCTCTGCTAAATTGAGATATGTAACCGTCAATAAAGGAAGGCCCCTGAGATGGAATGTCATTGAAGAGAGAACCAACATCAGTTTGGTAGATACTGTCATGAAGGGCCTTGTCTTGGGTGTGTCTCGCTAAGAAATCACCAGCTAAGCCATCGGTTATATATACAACAGGCTCTTTTGGTACTTGTCCATCACCTGTACGTTGAGGTTTCTTTGGTCTAGCACCTAGACGTTTCCAGTCTATTACATCTGATGATGGTGGAGTAATTTCTCCTTCTCCATCTGAAAACACATGCTGCTGTGTTGAAGAAAGACTTCCTCCATTTGCAACATTCTGAGTTCTGGCAAGGCTAGAATCTGAACTAACTGAAAAGTCTGTTTTTCTACACTCAGTGATTATCTTTGTGCTATATGGAACTACCATTGCTGCTCCATCACAGAAATCATGAGACTTTACCACTCTTTCTTCGCCACTGGTGGCACATGCTTCACGTAGCTGGCCATCTTCATCTGCTGGCTCATTGCCTGGTCTGGCCATCACACGAGAGATCCCTTGAGTATCCCATGTTGTAGGACTGGGGTTGCTGTAACCAGAGGCTGACTGGGAACCACCTGACACCAATTGAAAGCCATCAACTTCACAAAAAGCTTGTAAAATGCTGTTAGAACTTCCTGGTGCAGTCTTGTCAGAATATGCTAACAAATCAGATGAGCTGCAATTGGAATTTGACACAAACATGACCTCTGAAGGGATGGATGACTTAGGACTTTCTTCAACCAGCACAACATTTCCTACACTCTTACTGGATAAACGTATGTCACTGTCTTCCTCAACTGAACTTCTACTGGATAAAATTGACAAGTATTGGCTTTCACCGGGATTTTTTTCCTCTGCCCTTAGTGATGTACCATTTTCATCACTGCCTGTGAGCTCAAAGTAACTTTTTGAGGAAGGTGCATGATCCATCTGTATCTTCATTTCAGGTGCATCTATCTGTTCATCCAAAATGTTGTCTTGCACAGGGGCAGATTTGGCTGAATTTGAAGCATGGTCTGACTCGACAGAACCGTTTGCAGATCCTAAAAAAACAACAACATCAGTTACTGAGGGTAAAATTATAGAGAAATGATCTAAGGGGAAACAAAAACTACTTGGAGTTAGCAGGAGGTTCGAGTTATTGAGGGTTCGAGTTACCAAGGGTAAAATTACAGTAAATGTATGACAGAAATTCAAGGGAAATCGATTTTGGTTCGAGTTAGCGAGGGCTCGAGTTATCAGGAGTCAACTGTATACTTCGGTGGATAATAATTGTGAAGAACAAGCCAGACAGTTGTTGAACAGTTGGCCAACAGGCAATCGGCGGTCAACCCTGGGTCAGTCCCAAGAAGGTGTTCTTCACATTATCAACCATTGCTGAAAGTTACATGTACAAAGCGATTGTACCTGCAGGCTTAAAACATTGTGTCATCTAGTCGCAGCGCAAGAACTGTGGGACTTGTCAGACCACGCGTATCAAACTGTGGGAAGTATTCAGGATACTCTAAGATTCTCTAAGGATTTACCGCGTCGTTGTTCATTTTCAAGTTTTCCCCTTATGTGACAATAATCTGTAAGTTTATATTTATATTTCTTTGTCACTTTATCGTAGCAGTTTAACTTTGGTTTAAAATGTAACTGGACATAATATTCGCTATCAGTTGAACTGCTTCCCAAAGCTACTCATTGTTCAAGCGTGTTGAAAAACAACTACATGAGTCTAAAATTAAACTATTATGTGAGTGTATGATACAGTCCCATGTCTTCAAGTTCATTTAACTCTACAGTACCCTAACTTCAAAATAAACTTTTCTGATATAACCATTGTTTTAACTTTGATGAACTTTCTCTGACCTTTTCTACTCCTTGATAGGGGTGCATGAATTCCAAGTTTTTCCACAAGATCATACCGCTGAATTCCACCAAGCAGCTCCCCAATATAGTCCAAGGGAAATATTCCATTAGTTTCCAGTTCTTCAAACAGTTCAAATGCCTCTGTTATACGTGCAAGTCTGAAACTACTGACTTTGCTTTTGAGCAAAAACTTGATCTTTTTCACTTCTGCAGATGACAATGAGTCAGAGATCTCAATAAGTCTTGAATGCAGGAGGAGACCTAGTGGAAGGAAAATCAAGGACTTTAAGGAAATTGTAGAATATTCCACTAGGAATAACACCTAGGCCAGATCTGGTATTTGTTTGAATATACACACCAAAACTGTATAAAAATTACTGCATGACATTTAATCTTCTTTGTGGTCAACATGATCATTTTGCATATATCTGTTACTACAATGTAGTACTGGTAATTAATAACAATTTTACACCTCATTGTCAATGGCTAGTGGTGGATATTTATCACTTAGTAAATATCCATAATTAGCCACCGACAATGAGGTGAAACAATTATTGCTTTAGTATTATACTAAAACACTGAAATAATTGGGCACAAAAATGATAATAATTATTTTAAACTCATTTACTGCTGCCAACGATTAAAATTTTGGTGAGCAAATGATCAAACAGCCATTGTGTTTTCTTGCCATAAAACAAAAATTTTGAAGACATTTGTTTAGTTATTAAGGGAAAATTTCTTCAAAAGGGGTTATGAATTCTTTTCATATTTGAAACTGTTCTGTAAAACCCATTAAATTTATTTTCAAGCTTATTAGTATTATGGACATGCCAGCTAAATAAAGTAACTCAAGACTTAATTTGCATTTATAAACAAAAACCTTTTAATCGCCACCTTTCTGGACCCTTTTTAAAATGATTTCCTCCTCCACCCCATCCCCTTCTTAATGGTTTGGAGGGTCTCAAAAAGGCACTTTTTCAAGTGCTTAGCACAGCATTTCCTGGCAGCCACTTGCTTTAGCCACTGTACTGTGCTTAATTCTCCACCCTCATTTTTATTTTTTCCACTGATAAATCAGTGTGACAGGTGCCTGGTTCTCTTGACATGGGGGCTAGGCTAAAAGACATGGGTTTACTAGCCATAGGGGTGTAACACTATCTAGGGGCTGGTTTTTGCCTCCTCCACCAAGCAACACAGTTGTGAAATACATGTATTTTCAGCTGCAAAGGCATGTTAATAATTCAATCCATATATTGAATGCTCAGTCGTACATCTCTTACTTACCAGGCTCTTGCACTGCAGTTGCCCCACCAAGGAGCCTTCCACGACGCTTTGCTTTTTCCTCAAGGAACAGAAATTTCCCTAGATCAGCTTGAAGCTCACGTTTCTCCTCCTCGCTCTGCTTCAAATTTTCTTCCAGTCTTCTTATCTGTTGTTCTAATTCATGACGATCCATATGAGAAGCTGCCAACTCATCCTCCAAATTGGCCAGCAGAGTTCTAAAAAAATCGTCAGTTGCAGTTCCTGTGTCAACTTTGTCTGAACTTGCCCCAGACAATGGCCCTTGAATATCCTGATCAGGTGCTTCAAGCTTTGAACTTTGATTTGCATGTAAATCTTCAACACACTGAGTTGTCAAGAGCTTGCTGTCATTACCAACACTTGAGTCCTTGTCCTTTGAAGAAATATTCTGTGCTGCAGCTTTCTGATCAGTAGATCTTATCTTCAGTTCCTCAGCTCCATTGATGTTTTTGATGGTGAAAGTTTTCGACTGTTTAGTATTCTGTGTTCCAGGATAAGAACAACTTTGTTCTACATGTAAGCATTCCTTGTAACTTGATTGTGAAAATGCACATGTATCAACAGACAGTGAAGGCTCCTTTGGCAAACTAACAGACGGTTCACTGCACTTTGTAATTCTTAATGCATTATCAGAAAAGAGTTCTCTGCTTCCACAAACAGAAACTACATCGGAAGAAGAATCTGCATTGTATTCCTTCAATTTGTCGACAGATGATAAGCTCTCACTTGGGGACTTTGTTGATGTGAATAGGCTATCGCCAGCTAAAGAGAAAGTAGACGGGCTTGCAGGCACTGAGTTCAATGAAGATGAAGTAGCACTTGAAAAGATACTTGAAGACAGACTGGGATGTGTAATGTGGCTGACACACCCATTAACATCATTTGAAGTGGGTTCACCATTGTTCAATTCTTTCTCTCTTGTATGCAATACAGGTCTTGACTGATTCAGAAGGCACTCTAGAAGGCATAGGCCAACATCTACATGTTGACAATTGTCACATGGATGGCATAAAGGATGGATGATGTCTGCATTCTGTTACCCAAAAGAATACAAACAACTGATCAACAAATGCTAACACTGACTGTGTTTCATTAAAGGATCGTACTAATTTTTCTGTCCTTGGCTAAGCTACTGAGGCACAAATTATGTACAGCAAAAGAAAACGTTCAATACAACCAAACAATAAAGCCCCCAGAGGAGCTCCATTGTTTGGTTCCTCTTTTTCTTTTGTGATACTGGTTACCTGCAGAAAGACCATTTTTTTTTAACACAGCTGCTGTAAAGTAAGCCCACTGTAAATCTGGAGCAGAGCTTTACTCCTCTTTATATATTAGGTTAAATTTCACAGTCATTGACTGTTTTTGTTTCACCACAAGGTACCCACACAATCTGCTTGTGTACAAACCTTATTTTATGGTAAATGTATTTGCCACTTTGAGGCTGCATGGGAGACCAGGTCAAGATCACCCCAAAACAGTCCCACAATGCACTTGACAGCCATCTCGACCCAGTCTCCCACACAACTGCAAAGTGGTCAATTAGATTTACCACTTGCTTCATACTATTGATGCAACTAGTGATATATTGCTACACCAGATGAAGCAAACGATAAATCTAATTGGCAAACACAAAAGCCAAAGTCATCCGTAATGATCGGCTGAAAATAGCTTGCAAATGATGCAAAAGGAGAACAGCCCTGAAAGCCCCAAATGGACCACCCCACGCTAAAATGGGGGACAATGCTGGTGGCATTGGCTTGTGGTTAACATAGTCTGAACAAAATTTAGCCACATTAAAAATAATAAAAAGACCTGAAAAAAGACCTGATGGGTGTCTCTTAAGCAAAGAATTCAGACGTAAGAACCCCTCCAAATCTACAAAGCTGCTGTAATTGACACACATCCTGCACTCTGCTACAAAGTACATGTAGGATCAGCAAGAAAAGTGCGACCACTTCATTTTTCCTCTGCATCTTGCATCTTGATGTGCAGAGATTGTGCATGAACAGCACTCATGTATTTTGCTTGCTCAACCATTTCTAAAGAAATTGAAGGACTATTCATAGTCTAAGCACTAGGTTTCTATTTAAAATGTACAATCAGCTATGTTAAGAGCATACAATGTACATGACCTGTATGAATCAAGGAACTTGGATTGTCCCACATTAGATGTTCGTACTAATAACAGTCAAGCCAGGTCAAGCGTACCCCCCAAGATTCCAATGTTACAGATTTCAGATTCATCTCTGCAGTCTTGCATGCCAGATCAGTTTCTCAGAATTGATGTAGATATCTTCAAAGCAATTTTATCCATTCCAAGATTTTCAATCTGACCAAATACAGCGAAGTTGCCGTAAAATATTCACCGTGCTCATTACACATGCAGGAATCCCGATTTAAAAAAAAAAACACTAGTTATGGGAACAACTAACAGATTCATTTCTCAAAATTCATTAATAGAATCTTGGAGGGGAGGGGGAGGATACACTTGTCCTGCCTTGACCGGCTGTAACCCATTTTTCTTATTCACTAACTGAGATTAAAATTTCATTTCTATTTTTTTTCATTTAATCCTTATTGTTTAAGATAAGTATTACCTCATTGTGTAATTTGCCAACTGTCCGTTTTTTCAAATCTGCTTCTGCACCCCCAGAAATACTACATAGACATGTCACCATTGAATTCGAAGTTTCCAATGTTGGACCAGAACCAACTAAGTCTTTGTCAACACTTTGGCTACAGTTACCATCATGATCATCATTGCCAAGAACAAAGCCATGAACACCTTCACAGCCCAGCTGCAGAGAGGACTCAACATCAACATTCAAAATTTCAAATAATGACTCAATGGTAACAGTCAGCACATTTCTTATCAAGGAACAATGACAGTTAGAACCTGATTCCTTAATAGTGCAACATTTCACAATGACAGAAAGATTCCTGACATCAATAGTTAAAAACAAATTTGACTCTTGAACAATGAATCTAGCAACGTTCTCTTCCAATGAAACATCAGAAATCATACTTTCTTGGAAACCATTTAGTGCCAATTGTTGACCAAAATTTTGGATCAAATGGTCCCAGAAAAACTCTGTCTCACGTTGGTTGACACAACTATAGGAAAAATAAGAGACATGAGGTGCAGGATGCGTAGCAGAGTCCACAGAAGATTGCCAAGACGTCAAGTAATCAAAATCATCGTACAGTCCTTGTGATTTTGTCAACTCCAGTTCAACAAGTAAAGGGAGACAATCAAGATAACTAGAAAGGGAAAAAATGGCTGTTTGAGTTGGGAGTTCCACATACACATCCTTTCCTCCTACAAAACCTTTTCTAAACTTAGGTTGCAAAAATAGGATTTCTACACTCTTGCAGAAGGAAGAAGTCATGCAGTTGATTTCTTTCACGCCCAGACCTCTACCTTGAATCCTCAAAAACAAACTGAAGGGTGATTTTTCTGCAGAGGGTGACAAAAACATTTTTGAATTGGTGCCATCATCATTGTCTGCTCCTAATCTATCAGCCAATGAATCAAATGTGTGTATAACTAAGACTGCAGGTCTGTTAAACAAAGGAATCCTGTGAGTACATAGATACAAATCTTGGCCAGCAAAATCCCTCATTTGAATTTCTTCTACTTGTTCTTCTTTCAAACAGGACACAAGTTTATCAAGATACTGGATTTTCTTGTTACCTCTTTCCATGTGTACCAAGTTAATAAGAGAAATGCACTGAGCTATCGCGAATGAAGATTTGCCTCCCTTAACATCAGCTCTGTCTTGGGAGTGAAGGAAGTTTACCGGGGTAATTATTTCTGTGTCCTTACTGCCTACGTCAGCACAAAAGGGAACACTGTTTTGGACATCTATAAAGCACTTTTCTGCCTCTTTCCCCAGACCCAAGGACTGTTTTAAGCTGCCAAGTAAACTTCTCCAAAACATGACATCAGGATGACTGACATTTATTCCAAGATTTACCATCATCTTAATGCCCTCTTGTATTTTCTCAACAGCTGGCATGCGCAACTCTTTAAACCTCTGGAAGATCATTCCTACTTGAAAGTATGCATTGGCTGTCTTGAGAGATACCTCACCACAGGATGAAATGAAAATAGCTTCTGCTTCTAATGCACGGTTTCTTGGGCTTGCTGGAAATTTCCTTCTTCAGAATACAAGAAGGCAACTTTCAAAAGAATCTCTCCTACTTCTGGATGATTAGGATTCAGCTTCCTGAACACTGTTAATGCCTCGTTTAGGTATTCTAAGGCATCTTTGGCATTGCCCTTTAGAAGAATACAGCAACCCAGAACACTCCTACACAAGGTGACTGAATGATGATTTTCTCCACAAAAACAAATCAAGATACCTTCAGCCTGTTTCAGTGCAGTCTCAGCATCATTAAACCTTCCACAGCCATGCAGGAAGCAACCCATTTGGTATAGTAATGATCCATAGAGAAAACTCTTTTCACCATGGACAAGAGAAAAAATATTTTGCAACTTCTTTAATAACTTGCAAGCTTCTTCAATGCATTGACCAATACTGCGACAAATCTTTATGGCAATGATGACAATTCTTAAGAGCTCAGCATTCACTGATATCTTAGAAGCATCTGGTTTAGCCAGCAAAGCAAGTAAGTGGGAGATAAAATCTTTCACTTCTTTGGCTTCAATTTTTCTTTCCATTCCCTCAAGCTGGATTTTCATCAACTGCCTGGAGAAAACAGCTGTAGTAGTTTTTTCAGCACCTGGGATGTCAAAGTGAATGACAGTTGTCAGAATCTTTTTCAGCCTCCGGTAGTTGCCAAACTCCTTTAACATATCAGCAATTCTTCGCAGCAACTTCGCTGGTAGTTGCGCATCATTTGTTTTCCTCATAGAGATGTCATGACACAAGGAAGCTGCAGCTGTAGTGAGATCTGCTGCTTTTTCATATTCACCCACGACCTTCTTCAGAAAAGCTTGGTTCAGGGTAACTACTGCATTTTTCAGACAATGTTTTTGTTGCTGAAAGCAAATGTTGGCAATTCTAAAGCATTCTTCACTCTCCTCATAAAGTGCAACTTCAGTGAACATTATCCCAAGGTTATTCATCAGGAAGCCAACTTTGGGATGGTACATGTGGTACTGATCAAGAGATGTAACGTAACTTTTTACTTCTTCTAAACACGTTCTGTCACCTTTTGCAAAGGCAAAAGCACTAAGGACTGACAGGCAGTTCACTTGGTTTAAACTGTCATCCTCATGGTTGGTTAGACATAGGAATTCAGATTGGTTATCACTCCAAGGTTTCAGGATGGTCTGTTCAAC
>CALNXI010000305.1:132426-157426 GCA_942486025.1 Porites evermanni
CCAGGTCAACATTTCCCTCCGGAAAAGAATAAACTGTCTTCCGCTACCACATCACAGTTTTAACTCTACCGCAAGAACTCTGTCCATGGTCATTACATTTTTGCTCACAGGGGGTTTAATTGGAAAATGTTAACAACGGCATATCCCCAAAGCCGGACTAGGCTCTGGACCCTGGACTTCCCCCCCCCCCCTCAAAAAAAAGAAATACCCTAAAAAAAATTCTTCCGGAATCACCCTCCCCACCACCTTTTAAATTTTGTAGAAATAGAAGAAGAAATAATGTTCTTATGGCTGAACACGCATGAGGGACATAGACAAATCTAAAAAGGATTCCCCCCCAAACACAAATATACAGTTCCTGAATCTTTTAGTATACAAAAGTATACACCGGAATAAAAGAATGTTCCCTAGCTTCAAAAATAACCCTGCGAGTCTCAGATAATAAACTGAACAAGCGCGTGTCTCGCTGAACTGGGTATTGAGAAATCATACAGCATTTGAATGCGTTAGCGCCACTGTGCAGTGTTGCTTTGAAGAACGTATGTTGTCTCTGGCTAATGAACTATGTTTTTTTAAAAGGGTTACTACTCTCCTACACATGGAAATCAGATAAGAAAAACTATTCATTGACATGTGTGAGCCCTTATCAGACGTTAATCATAGTGCACAGACAGTGAGTAAATAAACAGGGTAAAAATTGAGTTCATAAGCCAGGGAGGTGAAATGCTTTTTAGGTTTGCCTATGTTCCTTATGCATGTTCAACCATAAAAAAAAAAACATTATTGCTCTCTCTTTTTCTACAAAAGTTAAAAGGTGATTGCGGAGTAATTTTTTTTTTCAGGGTAAGTCCCGAGTCCAGGGTCCAGTCCAGAGTTCTATCCAGTCCAGTCCAGCTTTTAGGACATGGCACAATTTGAGCTTAAATCAAACTTAATCCACCAGACCTGCTCAGTCAAATGGAACAGCAAATAAAAATCAGTGAACTCAGTTCACTTAACAACAAAATCAGGCTCAGCAGATTTAAAGTTGATGTTTGAGCCATTCCTAACAGCTTATTTGCAGCTGCTAGCTTGAGAGTTCTAATGATATTTGGCACCATTATCATACATTCTGCTTGACATGCCACAAGCCTTATTATATTGTGATGAGCATTTACTTCTTATCTGCATGAAATCCTGGGAAAGGGCCCAAAGTTCAAAGTCTATTTATAAGCTTTTGCCCCGGTGCAAACTAAATAAAAATGACAAAATTTCAATAATAACACTGAAACCCCCAACAGGAAATTGCACGTGTCACTGGCAGACCATGAAAAACACACAGGGTATTCTTTTGCCAGGTGTTGTTTTAAAGATGCAGATTTTATGGCCTTTTATCTACTAGACAGTTTGTGTTCATCGAACCCTTTTTTGTTATCTTTCTTGGCTCAAGCAATTCATATGCAAATGCAACAGAGTAAACTTAATTTTTCTTTTTAATTCAAACCGAATCAAAGTAGAAAACAGAATAAACACCAGCTCATGCCCGCCAAAACAAACCTACTAATACAGAGACTAACTCCACTGCTACCATCCCAAACATAGTTGCTGAAGCACCCGCCGATTTTTTTGCCTCTAGCCCTACAATGTTGATTTTGCAAACATTAATGGCCTAGCAATCATGTGAAACCATTGAAGGAAGGAAAAGCAACCAATATATGAATTAGTAGAACAAGTAAAAAGTTCACTAGGTGTTTTCCAGAAGTGTTTCAAGGACTGGATTGTAGTTTGGGGCTATCCCACTTATTCTTAGAAACAAATGAATTAACTTGCGTGCTTGTGATGTTAATAACTTCGGGAATGTCTGGCTAATTAGGTGCAAGATAGATGAACAACGGCGGCACTAAAACATGGAATCCGGAATCCGGAAACGGAAACGGAATCACAAAAACGGAAATGGAAACGGAATACGGAATCAAATATCAATGATACAAAATTACCGGTAAAGAATTTCACATTGCATAAGTTAGTACAATCCAAAGAGAATTTGTTTTAGTCTTCTTGGCAGTTCCCTTAAATATATTACTGTTATTGTGTCTGGATAAGGTTTGCCGTAGTGTGGGTGCCGATCTGCCGATGAAAGTAATTTTACAAGTGATTTTTATTCACGAGTTTATGGGTTGAATGATACAGTAAATATCACCTTTGTAGCTAAATGTCAAGAATAGTAGTAGTTGGCCTCAGACCTTATCACATGATTGTCCCCAAACTGAATACTCAACACATGACCAACCCGTGACGTGACCACTGTTCCCGTGTTTTAGCAATAAGTTCAACTTTTTTGCCAAGCTGAATACTGATTTAATACTGGTGTACCAATAATTCAGTTTACATTGACATCCGTATTTTTGTTGAAGAGGCTAATTATTAAACATGGTGCATTATTTCGATGTAATCAGTTGCGGAATCAAGCAAATGCATGCACAATTCTCTCTTCTCTTTGGACTCCATAATGCCATGGTTCTTTTGAGTAAGTTGTCTTCATAAATAAAACTGAACACTGTTAAAGACAACCCAGAAAAGACACTCAGGAAAAACTTGACAGCGATGCCTTTCAGTTATATAAACGATTCCTCTGTCGATTTAAACGAAGTCTGTCTCCATATAACTTACCTTTTTCTTAAGAGACTAGTTTTTGTCAGTGACATTTTTCTCCTTGCTTTGCTGTCTCATGAAAATTTGCATTCATTGCCGGAAGTGGTATCAAGAGTCTTTTCACCAGAATCGACTCCTCTAGTGATACAGCAGTCTCCTCCACTCAACTAATTTATTCATTTATGTCTTGTTTTATCTGTTTATTTATTTTATTGTTATTGCCAATATATATTTTTTCAAATCAATTGCTTGGAACCTTCTGTCGTGGATTCCGTATTCCGTTTCCGTGATTCCATTTCCGTTTCCACTTTTCCATGTTTTACTGCTGCCTGATGAACAATTGCCAAAAGCTTTTGAGGTCATCATGTGAATGTCTACTATGTAATGGCATTACCACAAATATGTGACCCTTGCATAGCCAAAAATAGAAGCAAATCAGAAATTTTGTACCTCTGCCTAAACATACCCAAAAACTGAGTCAGAAGAATCACAAAACATGATACCGCCTGCGAGCAAGCTCTCCCGGGCACTCTGGTGGCAGGGCGGGAAAATGAGCGTCCCACACGAGCTTGCTCCAGGCTTAACATAATACTACTGTCACAGCACAGATTACAAATGATAATTCAGGTATCATTGTTTGAACAGAGAGGGGGGGGGGCAGGCATTTGTGCAGCATTTGAACACTTCCTTTCTCCCCTCTATAGAGATTTTGACCATTAATTATTTTGCCCCAGCTGTGGTTTTTTATCTCCAAAAAGGGATATTTTACCAAATTTGAACTATTTTCCAGCCCCGAGGGTTGGGAATTTGACCGAGAAATTGCAAAAAAATTCAAATGCCCCACCTAGGACGTTGAAAATGAAAGTAAGTTAGCAACAATAAACCAATTTACACAGGTCTACAGCATCTCTGAATGATTCTTGGCAAGCTTAAGCAAAGGTTTTTTTTTGAGTGACTGATAGCAGCTGGAATTGTACTTTTTGCATTCTTGGCCAGTGGTTTTGCCCAAATTTTCAAACAAATCATCTCTAAATTAAAAGAGTAAAGGCACTTAGCAATACAAATTATTTTGTTAGCCTCAAGGCATATTGAAAAGGAAAAGGTCACACTTCCGGTTATTGTGCATTCACACAAAAACAGACAGCTGATGTTCTCTATTCTAATTTGTACACAGATAGCAACTTATCACAAACTCAAACTTGCAAGGGAAAAAGAAAGATTTTTAGTTTGACGTCCATAGTCAAGTATCAAATTAGCTGGAGGCAGCAGGCAGCTCATGTCTTAAGTACTCTGTTTTTTACTCACTACTTTTTCACCAGGTTATTGTTTGAAACAAAATGTTAGTCATGTCTGAATTTATAGCACAAACCTGCAGACACACTCTAACTGACTCATGCGGAAATAGGTGTCCATGTTCAAGAACACGGTGTTTGGCCAGCATATTCTACGTAATAATTTGCACCAATCATAAATAATTCTGTCAATTACTATTATGCAAGAACAACTCTGTGGATAAATAACAACGAAGCAAAGTGGGAAGGTGTCTTTACTTGCTAACTAATGGTCTAGTTAGCGAGTGAAACGGCAGGGCAGACATATCCCCATTTTAGCAGAAGAAATAACCAACCATTTTGATATGTCAGCAGGCAAAGGTAAGACTAGAGTAAGTCTAGAGATAAACTTAGAATAGGAATGAACTAAAAGAATAGAAACAGACAAAATCCACGACTAAATGTACAGTCACTGTGTAACTCTAAAACCACATCAAGTTTTGTTCTAAAACTTAGCCCATTAAAACAACAGAATGGCAAGAAGGTTTGCTAACTAAATACCGAAGAAATATAACTTTATCCCACTACTGACCACAAACGTATTTTCGCATTACACTGCATAAAAGCTAGTCGACTTAACCTTAGATCGACTACATGTTAAGCTTATTAAATGTCAGCATACATCGACTAAAGCTTCCACTACAGATTTTCGACATCCACACCTACAATTGATGACACTAGATAAACCTCTTACACTGGATCAGAGCTTCGTAAAACGCAAAAATGGATGAACGCATGAAAAAAACTGGGGAGATAAATAATTCGTGGGGAATACCGAAATAAGCTCAACTTTTTTCACAAGATGGCGAACCATTTATGCAGTCACGTCCTGCATGCAGAGTAGATATATTGATAATAGATATACCATTTTCATTCGTAAAACGCAAAAAAGGGTGAACGCATAAAAAAAAAAAAAAAAAAAAACTGGGGAGATAAATAATTCGTGGGGAAAACAAGCTTCACTTTTTTCACAAGATGGCGAACCATGCACGCAGTCTTGCATATATGCTGAGTAGATATATTGAACTAGAAAGCGTCAACGTCACAATTTTCTTTGTATCGTCTCCCGAAATTGTAATTCAACTAAACAAGTGGTAATAAATGCTTGTTAGGTTCGGTTTATCGTTAGTTCTTCTTTTTTTCTGTGGCCTAGCTAAAATAAAAAGCTCTCAAAGCCCTTGCGTGGGCGGATGATGCTTTGGTACGTGCAAGTAGCCTCTTCGTTAATAATTCTACTATCCCCCCTGCAGAACAGAAAAGCTTAAGCTTTTATTTTTTCCTAAATCAAAATTTGTAGAAATTCAGTTACAAAACCCACAGACAATACTATAGCTACTATAGCAAGCTCATTTATACTTGCTTATATTTTTGCTGATGAGCCACTCAAAATGTTGTCCCCCACCGCGAGCCTTGTTTCACAATTTTCACTGCGTACGCTTAAACTTAAAAGTGTACGTATTATTGCCAATGCAAGGAATCTGTGGTACCAAAATTTACTTCAGTGATTTTAACATATTACTATAGGTATATACCTACACTTTGCCGCTACACTGACCGCACCTTTCTTCGACCGGTATTCTTTTGATGCATCTGTTTCCAATCTAATACATCTTTTCATGAATTTATTCTTACTCACAGTGCGCATCTATCCACAGAATCTTGGGATGGAAATATGGAATGGAACCACGGACTTCCGTTCCGCTGGACGGCTTTATAATTATCGAGGACCAGCAAGAGTTAATCTTTCTTTGCTCTGATTATTGGGCCGCACTGAGCCGATAGGGAAGTCAAGCCAGCAGGAAAAACATCTGCCTTTCCAAAGCTAGGCCTGTCGGTATTACAGCTCTTTCATCTACTTCTTGGACTCCCACACGCTTTTAATTTTATCAAAGATTCACCCTCTTCAACCTGTATATCATATGCTCCGAAATCGCCTCTTTCCGTCACGCCGTTTTACCTATGCCATGTTCATAAAGAAATGAAAGGTCTGCGAGGGCGTAAAACATCCGCCATACTGTTTATTCACGAGAGAAACTCGCGCCCTCACAGACCTCACAAGTTACGTTGCACAACTGGCGCTTAATGAGCCAAAAAGCGAGGCGAACACGGTATTTCGCGCGTGTTTGTCTCGCTTGGCTCATAAGGCGCCTGTTATGCAGGCTAAACCTATATGTGGGGGGACTGTGCGGCCATGGATAATTGAAAGACTTCTATTATCCATGGCGCGGCTCAGTCACGGTCGATTCCGGTTGATTGATAAAACCACACCGAGAAACGAAAGCTAAAACCAACGTGAATATCACATGAGAAACACTGCGGTGTTTTTATTATCGAGTTTTAGCGAAATTCAAAATTTTTGGAAACCTGAAAATTTCATTAGCCTATTTCTGTTTTGTGTAGGTTATATATTGAACTGATCCGACACGCTTTTTTCGGATGAAGAGCCAACTTAACGCACAGACTCCAACTGGTCAGAAAAGGTAGACAAAACATTGATTAAAATTTATTTGGTAGTTACTTCTTCAGCAACTACCAACATAGTCCAGGGTCAGTCCATGGACAGGCAATGAATACAGTAGGGAGTTTAAGATGCAAACGACGGCGACGACAACGAGAACGTCAAAAAAGCAGCAGGTTGAATAGGCAAAACAACAAATCTGCACGTGCATCACAATTCATTTCTTTGCCTTCACTGCACGACTAAATGCCTAATTTCACGATTTATGGAGGACGCAAACAAGCGACGGCTAAATTTTCTTTCTTTTTCTGAACTTGAACATGGTCATTTCTTATGGATTCAGCTCAAAAAGACTTTGAGTTTGCTTGCATTTGACAATGAGTTGGAGTAATCGCGATGGAGATTGAAAGAACGCAAATTCACTTTTAAGGGACGTTTTCGTGGCCGTCGCCGTCTTGATATTTCAGTAAACTCTCCGATGCGTTCACCGCAGTGAAGCATGGAACTTGACGATTCCATACTGTAATGACCTTACCCACAACAAACTTTGAAACAACTGCGTTTAGGTCGATTTTTTATCATGTTGATAGATTATAGCCTAATATACACGAATTATACTTAAGTCTAAAAATTTTCAATGTTTTTATATTCAGCGGTCCTGCCTACCTTTTTAAAAAGAATAAAATTTCTATACAAAGCGATAACTACAACGAAGTGGCTCGCAACCTGGCGCATACTTTTATTTATTTCTTTGTCCAATTATTTTTCTTCTATCTAACTCGATTACTGTCGAGAAGGTCATTTAATTTTGTTAACAGATTGAAGATAGGTGTAAATGCAATACCTTGAAACACGGAGGTGAATGAATATCAACTGCATGTGGTGGATACTCCGTCAGTTTTCTTTCTTTCGTCTGACACCGTCCAAAATTTGTCAGATTTATACGAAACGCAGTGTGACCGTCAAAAGTCCGCGGCCGAAATCACAAGTTAGTCATGTCTTTACGCGCTTGTAAGAGCAGCAAAGAACTAATAAGACGCGTCTTATTAGATAAGACATGCTCGTATAAATGGTACAGTTCGCGTCTTAGTAAGACGCGTCTTATTTTTCCTCGTATAAATGGCCCTATTGTTTCCAGCGTCTCTCGAAGGGAAGAAGAAAGACACTGAATATTGTTCAAAAACACCAGTTCCTTTTAATTTATGATCTCTTGGCGGGTGAAAATATCACCACTGAAACAACGCGAAAAGACTCAAGTTACGATAATTCGACTGACCTTTTTAAAATATCATTCTCAGGCTTATGAGAACAAATCACGAATTGAAAGAAATTTTTCCTCAAAGCGGCCCGATTTCCCACAAAAAACAACCAGAATGCCCCCATTGCCTGATGAAAAGACTTCTGCGGTGGCGTGTTTACCCGCACCGCTTTCCTTTTTTGTTCGTGTGTTGCGGCCGTGCTATCTTCGGTTTCAAATAACTAAGACTAAGGCATTCTGTAAATATACGATATTTACGGCTTTTCAAGCCGGCATTAGTTGTGGTTTCCGTGTCTCTGTTCTCAGCTTCACTCACTTTCCAGCAAGGCATAGCGTGTGACACTTTTGGCGGTTGTAATTTTTACAGTTTTGGGGCGCATACTAGCAGGAATCAACCAATAGTTAAAAAGTGTAGGCAGGCATGTAGAACGGGGGATGCAATTAAAGTTGAAAACTCAAATTCAAGTAACACTTCCGGAGGATTTCGCGACGGTGTCATGAACGTGCACGTGCGTAGGCGAAAGCCGCTCACTTTAATTTGAAGGCGGTGTTTAGTCTTTCCAACCCGGAGATCGATTTTAATGACAGGGAAAATTTAGTAAGCGCCAAACCACCAAGGTCAAAAAAGGTATAAACGTCCACGCCGAGTAAGAAAATATGAAACCTGTTTTCACAGAATCAAGTAGACGTTTGGAATACTTGACCCGACGCTACTTATGTTAAAATGAAAGTAAAAATGCAAGCAATGGAAATTTTAGCTTTGATCTAGTTTACTCTTACCCAGTTTGATTTATGCTTAAAATTAAGGAGATGTTCTTAAGTGGTTTCTGTTTGACATGATAAGTTAACTAAGGGATATTTTATTGGGATGTAATGTCCGGTATCACGAATTTTCACCTTATAGTTGTCTAGAATACCTTTACAACAAGCAGGGGCACCCAACGAGAATATAGTTCAAAACCACTTAAACACAGAATTGTTAAAGTATTTTAGTATTTAAAAGGTAGATATAGGCATTTTTTTTATCCCCTAAACATTTTTCATCTGTTCGGATTTCCTAGCTGAAAGTCTTGTGATCCGAAAATTATAGTGATCAAAACTTACCTTTTCGAAAATTTCAGCCAGAAAAAAGGCTTCCGAAAATTCTTGGTGACCTTTTTACGTTAAAAATCCGTTAAAAATGGGCAATAATACCATTTTTTAGATGTTCGAAAATCCTAGGAGAGGTAGACAAGCAAGAAATTTTTTAACAAATGTTCCGAAAATTCTAGATCTCAAATTGTCTTCCGAACAGATATTTTCCGAAAATTGACGTTGGTTGCCCTTGAACAAGTTCGACATAGAAAATATTCATCAACATAAACCTACTTTTATGAATTCGTTCTTAAACAAATATGTTCTTACTATTTTAGTACAGGCTTCCACGACAACCCTTTTATCGTAAAAGAATGTTCAATCAAGTTTCCCAACAAAGGCTTGTTTACATTTAAAAATATCCGTGGTTTGATATTTTCAACCTTAACTTGACTCTTCGTCTAGATTTCCAGGAAATGATCTATCCTTATTTTGGTCAAGTTTTGGCTTGTTTCCAGTGTTTTCGATCGAATTCATATAGTTGATGGTTTTAACTTGCAACTTAAAATATTTTAATAACAGTGGTATGGACTGTCTCCCAATTCACGGGTTTTGGTTAAAGTAAACGTCTATTGTTGTAATTTCTGCTCTCTACCGTGAACTGCATTTTTAATTTGTCCTCTCAGGGCCTGTCTACATAGAGGTGGGGGACCCCAGGTAGGCTTTGGTAGATTGTGCTCGAAAAAAAAAGCATATTATGCTTTTAGCAGTGCTCACATTTTTTAGAAATTATGCCAAAATTATGCTACTTTCTGAAAATTATGCTCTCTGTCACCGAAATTATGCTACTTATATTTTACACTGATTTTAAGGAAAATAAAGATCATCAGTTGCTTAACTCTATCAATTTTGACTTTAATGAACATTCGTCCACCTTCCAACTAGTCTTACAGTCTTTAACGTGGCAAATACGCATGTGCACACATGATCTCGCTTTTTTGTCACTTTTAACTTCTCTTTGCCTGCGGCATGTTTTTTGGAAGCCAAGTGTTTTTTTAAAATGCTCTTTTTAGAGCTCAATATCCCCTTACACCCATTGCAAAACAGTTTTCCACTGACCTCGAAGACACAAATTTCCCCCTGGGAATTCTTCGATTCGATCACGAGGACTCATGTTCTTTGGATCTGAGTTACCTCTTTCCTTGTACTTTCCGGTATTACTTTTAGGAGCACGTTCTCTAGGGATTAAAGCTCTCGGTACGGCAGTGGAAGTGGTGGAAGTGGATGTACTCGAGGACGACGCCATCTGAGGGGCCGAGCCGCCGCGCCATAAGCGTGGTAGCCTGAGTCTCAACAACAACAACAACATAAGCTTTATTTGCATGACTATAATTATGTAGTTACAGTATTGCAAAAGCTTTAACATAAAAAAAAAACAAAAACAAACAAACAAACAAATCATAACAATGATAATGCAATGCAATGATTACTATAGACAATCAAGTGTCATCAGCATGGTTTGATAACAAATTATTACGTAAATCATTACATAATGAGACAAATTTCAACAAATGTGAATTTACGGAAAAATTCTGTGAATTCATCAATTTAATTATTAACAGAATCTATCGTTGCGGGAAGTTTGATTATATCTTCCAGTTTCAATCATGAGTTTGTGGTTACTTATACGAATTTTCACTAAATCTTTCCTATTAGCAGTCTTATGCACAGGGTGACCTCTGCCGCCTGCCGGACCATCTTAGCACAGACCTCAATATTTTCCAAAAACAATACAGAAATAAAATACAAACTGAATTATTCTAGAGTTATGATGTTTTTTTTTGTTTTCAACGCATAAAAGCTCGGATTATGCCAGCAGTGCTAAACTGAAATAAAAGCTTAAAATAATGCTCGTTTTGCTGAATTCTGCTTAAAATTATGCTAGCAAAATCTACCAAAGCCTAACCCCAGGTAGGTGAGGTAACCCGCCTGTCCATATTATCTCTCATTTTAATTTGATCACGTTTACATGATAGGTGGGGTAACCCGCCTAGGCGGGTAGCCCGGTCTGCCAGACCAGGGTTACCCTCTCATCCGGGGTCAAATTTTGCGATGTAAACGTTTCAAGGTGGGGTAACCCGCCTAGCTGGGGTCGGAATCGTGATACATCAATTTCGCCCAAAATTCACTTTGGCGGTGACTTTGCGTCATTATTAAAGGTAACAATAGAAAGCTACAACACTGAAGGTTTCGGTAAGAGCAGCAAGTGAGTGTAGAAGATCATTAATCGTCAAAAAACGTGGTTTGCCAGAATTTTTCTTGTTTACGTGCTTAGCGACCATTCAATAATCTTGAGAAAGTGCACCCCGGGGTGGCTGGGTCGCAAGGTTGTATGTAAAGGAGGGTTATTTTTTTTACCCGGGTTACCTCACCTACCTGAGGCCCGCCACCTCCATGTAAACAGGCCCCTTGAGTTTCAAAGTCAGGTCTGTAGTTAATTTATGGAAAGTTCTGACCAATCACTTTCCGAGAAGAAAGTTCACACCTCCGAAATCGACAACAAGTCAGGATTTTCAAACTGTAAATTTAGTACTTTCCTTTCTGTTATTATGAAAAGTTTGTGTATGAGTAGATACCTTGTAGTTTCTATATTGTTCCCCTTGATTTGTATTGGCCAGTTGACCTAAGCTTGATAGTGAAAACTTGGATTGAAAAACCATTTTGACAAGGTAATTATCTCGAAAGTTTTCGAAGGAAGTTCGAAGGATTATGTCAGCATTAGTTTTTATACACTAAGCAGATGGTTTTCTGGTTGATATTAATGGGTGTAACACTAAAATTACCACAGAGAATTGTAAGAACAAGAAGCTACAAAGTGAATAAACATCCTGAGATCAATCAGAAGTTGTCTTTGTGGAAAGGCTTCAGCTAGTCCCGGTCAAAAAGTCTTTGTTACACTTGTGTGGAAAAACAAAGGGAGCCTAATTTAAAAGCCGACCATTTGCTTTATAATTTAAGGCGCATTACCCATACAAAGCTGTCCGATGAGCCTTGCCGTTAATTAAAAGTTTTACGATGCTGATCTAATCTCCCAGGGAGGTACCCCTGATCTAAGTGACGGGGATGATAAAAGGATTTTTGGGGGTCCGCCGGAAAGTTTCATTCCGGGATTTGTTCGGGGCTAGGAAATTTTGACAAGTATTTTCTGGGTGACTTGATTTAATTAAGTAGGTTTTTTTGTTATTCAAAACAATCTGAAGTTTTGTCCCGCGTATACGTATACCGGCCGCGTGGTTCTGCGAATGCTTTTTTTAATTATTATTTTATGTTTTTATTTTTCGTGATATATTTAATGCTTTCTGGAAATTTTTAAGGCTCGGAAATTCGGCATGGGATGTTTAGGGGTTAAGTTTTGGTCCAGGGAGTTTTTTGGGTATTGCTGGAAGCCCTAGGGATTTTTTGGGGTTCAACTGAGTTTTGCGCGTGCCCCCATTCGATCATCCCCGCCACTTGAAATCAGGAGCTCTGGGCCTTATCTACGTACACTACGATCCCGCTTCTCTTCGCTGCTGTTCGTACACGTTTGTCCAAGTGGTTCTTGCAAGATTTTACAATTCGCTCATTTGCTTTTCACCTCATGTCCTAATTTCTAATTTGTCGGTAACTAAGGAATCGTGCCGTCAGTAGGTTTTCTAACTGTCAGTCTACACGCCTAGCACCTTTGGGAACAGAGCTTATTTAATAAATATTTTTTAGGTGAACACTCTATAAACTTAGAGGCCTCGTTTTCGACACTGGCAAATGAAAAACAATGGCCACTATTATTTTAAACGGATATTCTGCGGACGGATCTTACGGTTCATGTTATTGTAGTGATCTGCCCGTTAGTTTAGTAACTGAAAGTATTAGTTTATGAACATTTATATGGACCTTCTTTTTTTACTGGCAGCGATTTCCTCTCACAGGAAACGAAACTCCTCACACGTCTTCTTTCTTAAACAAAGGGGGTATTTAACCTTGATATGCGTTTTGTTTAAGAACTAAAATCATTTTAACCACTGGACTTGCCGTACTTGCCTTGTTCTCCCTCCTTACAGCAAATCTGCTTTTCTTTTGTTACGTATATACTGAGCAAAAAAGAGCCCTAATAAGCGTACGTACCTTTCACAAATTCAGAGAGTACACTTTAACGTCGTTGTGCCAGATCCTGCTCTGAAACTGCAATAGAACGTTAAAAACAGTTAGTCAGCGTTGTTTTCAACAGTTTCGCTACAGGCGTTATTATGAAATAGCAGCTGTGGATTTAAAGTTAAGGCGATCGGGAACCGGGCCAGCCCGGTCAAGGGCTCATGTGAAGAGACACTTAGATAAGAACAAAATAACCTCTGGAACCTTAAGGCAGCTCAGTGGCAAACAGGATTTCATGTTGTTTCGCATATTAAACCTACAGTTTTTTACCGGTTCTCATTGGTTGACGTCGCCGAGGGAAACGCCCCAGGTACAAGACTGGCAGAAACCTTTGCTTACTATGCCAAATACCCTGCGTGCAGATGTATCCTATTTACCTTGCTGCTCGCGAAAAACAAATGAAAAAGACAACGTCTACAGGTAGGCTACATGCCAGCTGATCAGTTTTCAAGCCAAAACATCAGCCAACTGAACATGGCCTACTGCAAATAAGATATGAAAAACGTCGAAACAAGCCTCGCAAACAATTTTCGAGACGATGGGAAAAGAGTAGTATCGTTTTTGGTACATTTCTTCATCGTCACTGCACTGTCCTTTAGAATTACGCTCTAGGAAAATTCGCTGATGAAGTTTGAAAAGCGCGAATTCATTTTTAGTTACGTTTTCGCTGCCGTCGCTGTCGTGGTTGCTCAAGCCTCCCTATTTCGGTGAGCACGGCGGGGGTAAAAGACCCGAGCAAGTCTCGTGGTCCCTTTTTCAAGATCCTCCCAAGGCGTCTTGTTTCGGGAGTGAGAGTGAACTTTGTAATACAGAAAACATAACAAATACAGTCAACTCCATCACTTTATAGCGGGCACTGTAGGGACCTTGAGTTAATGTTCTTATTAGCGAAAGCCCGTAATAGTTATAAATTTATTTTGGTCGGTTACTTAGTTGCTGTCCGTATTATCTGGGTGTCGATCCGTTATAGCGAAGTGTGCGCAAGCCGACAAGAGTTGACTACATGTATATAAAACACAAGGTGGAAAAATAATAGGACACGAAACCAGCCATATGCAACATGTTTTGAGAGAAGAACCTCAGTTATTTAGAAATTACGCTAATTCTCCGCTTTCAGTTAAAGTTTGAGCGATGGCTTCCTTCTGACAACGGATCTCATCTGATTTCAGATTTGACTATTAGAGTCCTTGTATTTTCTACATCTTTAGTTTCTACTCCAAGCTCTTTTTTTACCCGACGGAAGTGTCGCGGGGATTACCCTAAGATTTTTTTAAAAAGAACTTTCGTGCGATTCTCTCTTTATGAACATTGCTGACCTTACGTCGTGGTTGCAAAACATTTGAAGAAGCCCCGAGCTGCTTCCCTGTTAAGTAAGTATTTTTAAAAAGGTCTCCCTGAGTCAATAGGTTTACTGAAAAAAAAAAAACATTGTTTAGGTGAAAGGGAGGGCGCTGAATCAAGACAGCCGTTACGCACGGGAAAGTAATGAGCTGTAGAGACGAACATACGCATTGGAACCTCGATCGGTAACAACAAAGCCGGGCAAAAGGACTGGCAATATATGTTCGCTATTTTCAGTGGTTTTGTTCAGTTTTGGTTTTATGTATCCTCCTATCAGTAAGACAGACCACTGCCGTCGCTGGCTGAACTTTGACTGAGTACAATCATGTAAAGTTCGGCTTAGTCGAATTTTTTACCCCTTCCGAGCTAAGTTCTTTTAAAAATGACAGTTACCCGGGTTCAAATACTGTGAGGAGTAAACATTTCACTAAACAGTCAAAGCGCTATGCTTCCCTTTTCACCGCTTTTGTTTCACGCGCGAAGAAAAAAAGAGAAGCAACAACAGGAAATACGGCTCGAAGGCCAGAGAGGGTGATCCCCGAAATAATCTCCGAGAAATATAGAATTGTTGTGCCGTGGATGTAGGAAAGCTTCCTACGCAGTAGAGAAGAGCTGATATTCGATATCAAAAGTGTCAAATGATTAAAAAAAAAAAGAAACCACACACACACAAACGTTTTGGGTTTATGACCCTTCTTAGACTGCGTAGCAGGCGCTTGGAAGTATTTGGATGAGAGAAAGAACGGGCGCGTGAGCGGGAGACACTCGCGCGCAACTTTCTTTCTTGCGCCCACTACTTCCAGGCTAGACCCTTCTTCAGTGTGGGAAAAAAAGTGCTTACGCAGCCGTAGTGCGACGCTCCTTGCCAAGAGCGTTGCGTGACGACACTAATACGACTGCTCAGCCTACAGGACTAACTGTCGCCTAATGTCTTACCGATGCAAGCCATTCGAATAACTCCTCAGTTTTATTAGAAAGACGATAAAGTTATGTTTCTAACGTTAGATGAGTAGGAGATTAATATGAAAATGGCTGGCATTATCAAAATTTAGTTGCATAATACTCTTTATTGTCGGTCACGTTTTGGTCTGCTTCCGGATGCGGGCCCTGCCAAAGGGGTCGCAAAATACAAATGAAGGAAGCAAAAAACATCCTTGCACAGACCCATCGTGTGGTTCGTGTGGTTTAATTTGCGACTTTTTGTATAATATGAATCGTCAGGGAACACAATAATATGCATAAAAGCGAGGGCCGTCACTTGTTCGTAGCACATGAAGTGTTCTCAAGTGTACTGTTGCTTTGGAAGTTTGCCTTTAGCGAGGCTGGACTGTCGTATCCCATGACTTATCCCCACAAATGAATTTCCATTTTCCTTGACTTACCTCATTCCTCGTTTGGGCCTACAAACTGTAGAAAGCGGGAGTGAGAGGCACTCCAACTTCTTAAAGAAAGACATTCAGATATGGAGTCTGCACCCGGCGGCGGTTCCTTACAACAATAACACTATTATTCGGAAAGGTACTTTATTACAGGTTTAAAAAAAGTAAGAACGGGTTGAGGGGGGGGAGGGGGGGGGGGGAGGGGCTACGATATCCCCAGTTTGCCAAATGGGATTATAGTAACCCCTTCTACCCGTTGCGACTCCCATTTATGGTAAATGGGAGACGTAACGGGTAGAATTAAAAAAACATTTAGAGCGCAAGCCTAGGAAACCTACTAAAGGACCCCTTATTTGAAGACTGACTGGCCAAACCCATGCGTTATCCTGCGGCAAAGCCTACATGTACGAGCCGCACCTTCTCCCGCCCGTTTTTCCTTAGGTGGGGCAAGGTTGCACAGAACGGGCTACGGCAACATACAGTGAAAGCGGACAGTCCGAAATTAACGTCTTTTTTTTCCCTTTGACGAACCCATATTCAGCGGACACCTCTATAAAGCGGACGCGGACACTAAAATAAATTGTAAGTTTCGCTAATTTCTATCGTTAAATACCTCTATTAAGATACGTACTGTATCCGATTTAAGATATATCAATACATTTCTGTTATTAAACAGTAGATTATACTTATATCTTGCCGTATGATTGTCATCTACGATCAAAGTCTTGCACAAAGTACAGCACAGCTTCATTAGCTTGCTTAACAACATGAAACTTATATCACAGTCCATAACCAATGAATGTTGGTTAAGAAAAATTGCGCAATTTTTTCATGGCTCTATAAAGCGGACACCCTCTATCATAAGCGGACACTTGGGAAGGTCCCGAAGGTGTCTGCTTAATAGCGGTTTCACTGTATATGGCTTACCCACAACAATACTCCCCATTCTCACCCACTTCCTAACCCGCTAGTAGACTTTCTCCTGGCTCTCGGAAAGGAAATTTCGTGACAAACTGAAACGAACGCAAACCGCGACTTTTGGTTTCAATGTTTTTTTTTTCCTTTCCAAACTTGTGGATATACAGAGTTTTTATTCCTCTCATCTTCCAGTCAAGATTGAGTACTTTAAAAGACAGATCACTTCCGGAACTGGAAGGTACTGAAGATGGAAGAGAGGTGGCCCTTCAACCTCCTTTTGCAAACTAACCACTGACTAACTCTTCTGGTGTTTGAAAATTGCCATTTTCGATTTGCCAATCGATCAGACTGACAGAAAAGTTTGAAACCTGTTGCTACAGACGCCACAAAGCTCACGGCGAGCAACTCCTCCCCCCCCCTCCATCTGAGGTTTTTTTGATATTTTCCCTAGACGACAAAACATCAGCACCTGATGTTTTCAGTGGCGGTAGCGCGCGCATTTTGAGACAAGTACAGCTGTATAGTGATACTCAGTTCCTATGGTTACGAGATATGACGTCATAAGTAGCAAGTGGTCATGTGAAAATGCATGTTTTTCACCTTTTTCAGTGGCGTAGCCATGGGAGGATTCCAGGGGTTCCGAAACCCAACCCCCCCTTTTGGGCTATGAAACTAGCTTTATTTCAAGCAAAAGTAGTATCATTTTCATAACGAAGATCAGTAAGGGGTCTCCAAGGCAATATATGTTGCTAAGCATGAAGTTTTCGTTTTGAAATTCCCATCAAGAGCAAAAGAAGCTATGGGTGTCAATGTGAGCGGCTGTTTGCAAATCAGTTTGAGATAATTATCTGGAACTTGAACTCTGACAGCAATAGCATGGCACACAGCCCATTACACAATATCACCAAGCACAGCCAGAAAAGCAGTCACTCTCAAGCTATCTATGCCACGCATTGTTGATCGGCAGCAGCTGCACGAAGGCATACAGAAAAGCTGAAGGATTAGTACAAAACAGCACTCACGACTAATCATCTGGATAATCTGTTTATGAGATATAGACATACTTAAGTTGGTCTTGCTAACGATTCTGTGATTTCTTCCATTCTGCTTACAGGGCCATAGAGGAGAGTACGGTTGGTCTGTAATTATTCACCCTATTGAAATTAAAGTGTTCATTACTCACTTCCCTCCTTGCTAATTTTGCTCGTACAGAAATCCCCGTTCAAGCCACTTAGTAGTACTATGCAGATCACATCCCATCAACCCAGCTTTTTAACGCGGTTCAAGACCTTTCTAGTATTGCAGCTGAGCCCTTGACAGAAAAGTACTATTTATTCTTTCCACTGAAACGCACGTTGAAGTCGGTGCGTCTTGTTTATGTACGTCACCTAAATAACATTTAGTAGAATGCGAGTGATCGTTCAATACATTGTACCGACTAAAAATATGCTCAAGCGCGACTCTAGGGTCCAGCAAGCGAGTGTCTGGACTTGCTTTGTTCTCTCCCCCTCCCCTCGTGGCGCCTCGCTTGTCTCTTAAGACGCCTGTCATGCAGGCTACTCTAATAAACATCTTGGATAAACATCTGTTGCAGTAAGCAATTTGACGTCAGTACTGCAACAATCAACAGTTTTTGCACGGAGGCGCACTCTCTTGCTTATATTATGCCTTGCTTATATTATTATGCTTTGGAAGTTTGCCTTTAGCGAGGCTGGACTGTCGTATCCCATGACTTATCCCCACAAATGAATTTCCATTTTCCTTGACTTACCTCATTCCTCGTTTGGGCCTACAAACTGTAGAAAGCGGGTGTGAGAGGCACTCCAACTTCCTAAAGAAAGATATTGAGATATGGAGTCTGCATATGGAGGCGTTCCCTTAAAATAATAATACTAATATTCGGAAAGGTACTTTATTACAGGTTTAAAAAAAGCAGAAAAAAAAGAAAAAAAAGAAAAAAAAAAAGCAGTCACTCTCAAGCTATCTATGCCACGCATTGTTGATCGGCAGCAGCTGCACGAAGGCATACAGAAAAGCTGAAGGATTAGTACAAAACAGCACTCACGACTAATCATCTGGATAATCTGTTTATGAGATATAGACATACTTAAGTTGGTCTTGCTAACGATTCTGTGATTTCTTCCATTCTGCTTACAGGGCCATAGAGGAGAGTACGGTTGGTCTGTAATTATTCACCCTATTGAAATTAAAGTGTTCATTACTCACTTCCCTCCTTGCTAATTTTGCTCGTACAGAAATCCCCGTTCAAGCCACTTAGTAGTACTATGCAGATCACATCCCATCAACCCAGCTTTTTAACGCGGTTCAAGACCTTTCTAGTATTGCAGCTGAGCCCTTGACAGAAAAGTACTATTTATTCTTTCCACTGAAACGCACATTGAAGTCGGTGCGTCTTGTTTATGTACGTCACCTAAATAACATTTAGTAGAATGCGAGTGATCGTTCAATACATTGTACCGACTAAAAATATGCTCAAGCGCGACTCTAGGGTCCAGCAAGCGAGTGTCTGGACTTGCTTTGTTCTCTCCCCCTCCCCTCGTGGCGCCTCGCTTGTCTCTTAAGACGCCTGTCATGCAGGCTACTCTAATAAACATCTTGGATAAACATCTGTTGCAGTAAGCAATTTGACGTCAGTACTGCAACAATCAACAGTTTTTGCACGGAGGCGCACTCTCTTGCTTATATTATGCCAGGCAGCTGAGTGAACAAATCATCACAAGACATCATCACAAGTGTTTGATAAAGTATAAAATGTATTCAGCAACAATTATTGACTGATGTACCTTTAGCCATCTCTTAAGGAAGAGTGATTTGCAATCCTCTCTCAGAAATGTTTACTACATTTGGCACCGACATAGTTAGCCATTTGAGGCCAAAATAAAGGAAGCTCCATCTGAGGACATGCAACCGCTTTTCCTCATCTTGAATAAATACACTATGTTATGATGTATTAATTTTTAACAAGAGCTCGCTTAGTGAGTTTGGGATACCTGTGTTGTATCGCAATATTAACTCGCTCGCGTCCACTTTCGTAACGTGAGCTTGGGACACCTGTGGTATTTCTGGAAATTCGTTGAGTCCATTGGGGCCCGTCGGATACTGACACATAGCCGTTCTCTGCGTCGTTACGCAATGCTAGACACGAAGGACGGAAGCGTGTAGCAGATTAGACAAAAGAGAAGTGTGGAAAATAAGGAGTGTGAGCTTTTCCATTTCTAAGATAAAATGCCCTGGGATCGAGGTTTACCAAAAACTAGGAAGCCTGTCTTTGTTTCTTCTAACGAGGATGTTTTGTCGGGCGTTAATATAGGCCTTGGGAAGGAATAGACCTTCCTTCGCGACGGTATTAACGATGCCCAGCCCCTCGGTACATCACTAAACCAACATGGCTTACCGTTATGGTGAGCGCTCGATCGTGACGATATGGCGATCTTGTGGCAAAATACAGGACGGTAAACAGTCTTTGTTTGTCGCGAAAAGTGAAAGAAAGTTGTCAGCTATGCATAACCACTCTGATGAGCTTTTGTCAGTCGATTTCCGTTCTTTGCGGCGATCCCGCACCCATTTGAACGATTGTTTGAGATTAGCTGGGAAAACAATAGGGATTGTCACATAACACTGCCCCTATCCCTGAAAACAATGGAAGTGCAGATTAAAGGGGACCAGTGAAATAAGAGGTTTAGAACGGTGCAGGTCTACGTTCTTTGAGCCATAGGGCAATAAGTGAGGTCTCAAAGTTTAAAAAATAAATAGGGGAGAAAGAAGCTTTTCTTGTGAAATCCTATTTTTGAAGTAGTTGAGGGTGAAAAGGGGGTGGTACCAGTTTGTTAGTCTCAGGTTTCGGGGAAGGGCGCTTAAAGAGCTTGGGCGCCATGATCTCATTACTTTCGTTTAGATTTTGTTGTTTTACAGTTGATAGATTGATTTAAGGTTCTCCACACCTTATAGATTGAGCCGCTGGGCCTGGTAATGTAAACTACTACCGTTTTGGATACATGTGAAAATTACAACCTGTTGCGGTTAGTAATATAAGCAAATAATAGCATGATTTGATATTTGGCATAAATACCACTCGTGACATTTTAAAATTGTTTCAAATTTCACTCGCCTAACGGCTCGTGAAATTACGTGTAACAATTATAAAATAGCACTCGTGGTATTTATGCCAAATATCACTACTAATCATGCTATTACCTATACTAACACATTTATTACAGCATAGACTAAACTTTATTATGATGTTATTTTTGGGGCGATCGGAATAAATGTCATTCCGAAGATTGAAAGACGGTGTCGCAACAAAAATATTTGGTATGACCCATCAAGGTTTAAAATTAAGGAGCCCTGATTTGCACAAGACAGCTAAACCCTGATAGCCTGGCTCCAGAGGTCTATTCTCAAAATATCCAGATGAAATAGTTTATTTGTCAAAGTTGACCCTCTTCTGATTTGCCTCCCTAAACATATATTGAGACTAAACTTGCAATGGCTAACTAGGCGAGCCTCATTCATAAGTAAAAGTGTTACGATCTGGTGAGAATCCAACCGAAGGTAATTTAGAGCTCACGGGTGCCTCTAATTCTTCTTGAGAACTCGTACATTACGTAGCTGACGACCTCTTATAAGTTTGGAATGTCGTTGTGTAAGCAGAATTAAGCGAAAGCGGAATGAACCGATTTCCACGCCTATTTATGATTTTTCCGCTTCGCTTTACTAAACTTTCGGGTTGACTTGAAGAGAGATTCATAAGCGGAGTAAAAAGAATATTCGGGCCGCCATGTATTCCGATTTCCTCGAGCCACTGTAATGTGATTCTAAGTACGTTAATTTTAGGACATACAGTAACGAAGTTCCGAATCACTTTTTAATTAACGCACAACTATTTGACGTAAGCTAACTTTGTTTCTACGTTGTGTGTTTCCTGATTTACATCATCATCGCTCTAGCTTTCTTCATTGCGGCTACTTTCATACTTCATGTGCCCTATACCGACTGACTCCTCTGTTTCAATAAATAAATCACACACCAGTTTCTAGTCAGCTCGTTTGGAAAGCGAATATCCACAAGATTTTTCAGTTTCGTTTCTCACGGTTTGAAAGTTGTAACAATTAAGATTTCTTTAGCTAGTCTCATGTATTAAGGTGCCAACGATTTGGGATACGAATCAAATTGTAGAAGGTGGAACAGTTAAACCACTTATTGGTAGAAATCAATAAAGTCATCTGCATTTTACGTCTTAAGTAGACCTTAGCCTCTTGGTATAGCAGGTACCAGTTACTGAATCATATTATTAACTCAACTAAAGAGAAGATGGTGAAGAATATTATAGAGTACACATACATTAATTACCCACCTGACATCAACCAAGAATTTTAGTCACACACGTGAGGAATAGAAGTAGTAAGTACACGCGGACATTAATTTTTGGAAGTACGGTTACCTAGTTTGTTTAGATGACTTGTGGCTTCATGATGATGTAAGAGTTCCAAGAATAATAATTTCCTTTTCAAAGTACAAAAGCTGATTGGCTGCTTGTCAATTTATGGCGAGAAGGAAATGGGAATTTGACATCGTATAGCCTCCAGGAATTATATGTTCTCGTGTTAGACCCGGTGATAAGGAGCTGACAGGGGCCATCATCAATTCAACTTATCATCTTTATTTTGTGCGATGAAACTCAGTTTGGCCATCTTCTTTCAAGTTTCAAAACCGCTCCGTAGTATTCATGTTTTTCCTAGGAATGCGGTCTTCTGCAAGTCCCTGGTCTTGGCCTTATACCAATTTTCTAAAGCGACTTATTCAGACCTTAATTTAGGGATTGCAAACAAAGCTCCTTCGACATCTGGTATCACCTTCCCTTTTCGCATTGCCCACACGGTTGTTATCCAACATGGCAGATCGGAATAGTTTTCTGTTGTTTTTTTTTTCACTCTCCTTCAAGTTAACTGTCTAGTCAGCTAGAGGGATCGCATCGGATTAGTATTTTCAGTCTGATCCTCCTTCCCCATGACCATAATTATCCAGTCTTTTATACTCACAGATAATTGTTCACTCCTCCACAGTGATGAATATATCTTCTTGAGTGTGTTGTACCGAACTCCTGCTCAATGTCGTCTGCCAAGGTGTTTCGTCACAATGACTAACCTTCTCAGGTCCTTCTCCGACCAGATCCCACTCCAAAACTGGAAACAGTTGGTTCTGTTTGAACTGTTGGCATCTCTCGTCACATGGCATCTCTCGTGATCTAGGTGCATGGTTTGACAGCCATGTGTCTATGAATACTCATGTTGTCAAAGTTTGTCGTAAAGCTTTCCGTGGCCTGTATACCATCAGGCAAATAAGAAAGTTTCTTTCTGAAGAATCAACTAAGACTCTGGTTCACGCCTTTTTTTGTCACGTCGCATCTTAGCTATTAATTGCAATTCTCTTCTGTATGGCGTAACTGCGACCGGTTACAGAAGATCCTTAATGCTGCTGCTCGGGTGATTTTTGTTATCCCGAAGTTTGACCATATACCTCCTTTTCTCATTAAACTGCAATATGGTTACCTGTCAATTTCCGAATTCAATTCAAGATTCTTTTACTTGTTTTTCAAGGCGGTTAGAAGGCAAGGCTCCTGTGTACATCAGAGATCCTCTGAAACCTAAAGTTGCGGGAAATTATACTTTAACGTGTAGATCCTTTGGAGATCGAGCTTTCGCCTATTCAGGTCCATCGTTATGGAATGCCCTACCTTTGGAACTAAGACGTATCTCAAATATTGACTGTTTTAAAAGACATCTTAAAACCTACTTGTTCGTCAAAGCTTTAAGAACTGAATAATGTTGATTTTGATTTATTTCTCTTTCAATGTTGCATTTTATTATTGTAAATTAGGTAGCGCTTGAGAATATTTAATATTTTAAGCGCTTTATAAATCTTTTTTTAATTTTTTTTTTCTTAATTACAAATGAAAATACTTGATTAAAATCTTATAAAAAGCTGCACACAAAACTTCAGTAAAATATTCATAAAAAGAAAACGTCAATGTCAGTACAAAATTGCGGCAAAATGCCTTCGCAATTCAAAATTCCAAGAAATCACAGCGCGTTATAAAAAAGATCAAGTCAATTATTATTATTATTATTTATTTATTATCATTTTTTTAAAATTTCACCTAAGTTGATTTTCTGTTTCAGCACAGCTAAAACATACATAGTACCCTTTTACTCGAGATCAGACGATATTTTCTGTTCAACCTTTCTCTTTCTCTCTTTGTTAAATTGTCATATTTCCTCTTCGGACTTCCTCAGTCTTACTAAGATCTTTTCTCCAAGTTTCAATGTTCCTCTTGATCCTTCTCTACCAAAATCGCTCTTTAGTTCTTTTCCCTGTCCTCCCTTTCAGTTTTCCCATCTGTTGTGAGATATGCAGATGCATACTGTACAGTAAAGAATTCAGTTCTGTTATGTTGTGCGTCTGAGTTCTCCTGACGGCTCTATTGACTTTTCCAACTTTGTTTTCTCGCACGACCTCAGTGATGGTAATCCTACTCGCTGATCTATTTGAATCACTGCATGAATCCTATGTGGCTCTTTGAGCTGGGAAACCACCGGGCTCCTCTTCAGCAGTCATGTCATCTACACTCAGTTGTACACTTTGGTGGTCTTCTTCAGGTGTGATTGCGACGTAGAGTAGTGTATCTGTGGCAATAGGTTCCGTAGTTTTAATCTGCTATTGTTCTTTATTCTGTTTGTATGTATTTTTGCTTAAAACATAAAAATACCTTATTATTAATATTAACTCTTGTTTCACAGTCTTTTCTGGTGTTCGTTTTGTGCATCAACCGGGCGCAAACCATGCACCTGGAGCACCAGTCACTCAAGTCAATCATTCTGTTTATACACTAAGCACCTTCGTTATCATTATTATTATTATTATAATTATATATAAAAAACAGAGGGTGTTAATAATTAGGCGAATGCTGGCATTTACCATCTTTTCCCTAGATTTACTATTTAGTTTTCACAATTTTACGACATCCCGTGTGGCACGAAATTTTTGCGGTTTCTAATTTTTGCGATTTTTGCGGTTTTTCCAGCGATCCGCACAAATAAGTTGCCGCAAATAAAAATTACCGCAAACATTTTCCCGCAAAAATTAACTTCAGAGTAAATATTCTCTAACTTAAATTCGCTACACAAAGATAAAGTACTAAGAAATCGTGTCTGAAATCTTTCAATCACAACTTCCCTTTTTCATTCAGAAAGAACGAAATACTGGTTTATTGCTTGAAAATATGTATTTCTGTTGCACATACTCAACAAAAACGAACATATTATCAATGCTGGGTACTGGGCACTTTCTGAAAATCGCAAAAATTAATTCCCAGCTAGAAAAACCAATTTGTCCTAATCGCAAA
>CALNXI010000305.1:162426-169926 GCA_942486025.1 Porites evermanni
ATTACTATTATTATTATTGTTGTTGTTGTTGTTATTATTATTATTTAGTTTGGTGACGTGAACTGTAGTCTAGGCGTACAAATTTGAAGGAAAGAGGCACAAAAAAATGCATGTAGAACAGATCTTGTGTGATACAGCTAACAAAAGTTGCCACGGCTCCTTAGTGGTAGAAATTATTGATAGTGTAGCTTCGCGCCCGCCTCGATGCTTACAAGTAGGAAAATTAATGGGCCAGACTTTTGTTGGTTTAGAATGAACTTCGAGTATCCATTTGGCCATAGGCAAACGGTAAACCAACGTGAAACTGGAAACTTAACAATACATGCAACCTATGTAAGGAATGACTATTCACACGCATAGAGAGAATTGCTATAACTCATAACGCAGAGAGAACTAAATTTTCTGTTTTTAGGGAGCGAGAAAACACTTATCAAACGGTTTTAACTTTAACATAAAGTAAAAGAAAACCTCGAAAGCTACTCATTCTGCCATCGTTTTAGAAAAGGCATTGAAAAACGCGTCTTACAATAGCTTCAGAGACATACATCTCATTTCCTCTAACATATGGGGAAAGAATCGCACATATGAAGTGGCCAGGCCGCACACGGACAGTCACAAAAAGTGTTGCTATATCTGAAGTTAAACTAAATTTGCAGTCAGGGACCGTCGCATTTAGAAAAAGGTGTTTTGATCCGAGAATTCTTTAAACAATGAAAATGAAACTTTTTTGATGACACTTAATTGTTATAGTTGAACATTTTGTGTCCTTGGTATATACATAGTTTAAGATTCGTACCACTTTTTGTTGATGTCAGACGTCTAACCGGGTGGCTTAAAATCATGTAACAGAAGCTGGCAAGAAGGACAGTATTGACGGTAAGGAAGAGATGTGGCAATGTGTTTCTTATACTACAGACTTAAAGGTGGGAGAGAATTGTTTTCTTACCTTGGTTTGGCAGTCGCGTTTGAACTACGAGAAGGTTTCTTCGATTATCAAAAAAGGTCGTCAATAGGGTACAATTCTTCTGCAACGCATTATTAATCTTCGTGGCTAAGTATTGGCATTTGATTTCTTCTGTACCGCATTCTAAATCGTCTCTGTCAAGTAAGGATTGTCCATTCCTGGCATTTGATTTGTTTGGCACATCAGCATTAATTGTCATCATACTGACATCAGTATTGAATCATTTGTCTTCATCGCAGTTTATGAATGTTCATTCTTCATCAAGGATAAATTGCTTGAAGTTCTTCGAAGCATTTTATTCTTGATGCATCTTAATATCGATATTCGTCATGAACAATGGACAGTGCTTCAATCGTACTTAATTTTGATGTAACGGCTGGTAAAGAACCCCGATTTATTAGGATAATGAGGCAACACCTTGATTTTTTCGCTCCGGATAGTCAGTTGTTAATAATGTTTATCTAAATTTTTATTACTTTTTATTGGCCTTTTCGCGTGTATGCCGAATAAAATTTAGAATTATGGGTAGTAGAAGAAGGGGGAGGGAAGAAGATCGTAAATGTGTTTATGTTTTGGCCAACGTGGGTATTTTACAGACATTCTCTGACCCTGGGAACGAGGTTGTAAAGGCGTCATAGTTTTAGTCTTCGTGTTCAAATCTGGTGACTAACCAGCACTTTAATTTTCCCAACTTCGTTCGCATTTGAAATGAGCTGAAGATTTTTAATTCCTACAGACCATTGAGCTTGAAACGCCGGCGAAATGACGCAGAAAATACGGTAATTACAAATTAGAAATGTCACAATGATTTGCAACACGCGTACTAGATTTGTACCGCCGTAACAGGCAAAGGAAAGGTTTCAAAACACTACTTAATAACATATACCTCTAGCTGGCTTTGGGGAGCGGATATAATTTTCCCACAGAAGATAATAGTCAACCAAAAAACACTAAGTGACTGTCAAAATATTACTGGAAGCGATATCCAATCACTTTTGAAATTTTTCTCATTGAGTACTTCAGCCTGTGATATTGCTTCGTTACGACTGAGGCTTTCATTTAAATTACTTTAGAATAAATAACGCCGCCAGAAATAGAGAGTAACTCAACTTATTGCAATATAGTGCAAAAGACCCCTCTACCCCACCCCAATTCAAAAATACAAACATTAAGAAATGATGGCGGTGAATATCAGCTGAGTACAGAACTAGATGCCGGGGGTGGGGGTGGTGGTGGTGGTAGGGGGGGGGGACTCCGCATATGAAAGGGGTGGGGATGCTCGTCGTCTCGCTTAGGGGTGTAAATTTCGGATTTTGGTCTCACTTGGGGTGTTTTGGACAAAACGTTATCATATTTAGCCGTGAAGGTCTAGTTTAGGGCTGCACGCGAAAAAATATAAAAATATATATTTGATATGTATATTTTTTTGGTCTCTTTTAGGGGTCAAAAAAAGCTTGGGCCACGCCCAGATCGGTCTCCTTTAGGGGTTTAATTCAAAATTTCCGACGAGTATCCCCACCCCTTTAATATGCGGAGTCCACCCCCCAGGACTAGATGATGACAAATGATTCAATTTCCAGCGCAGTGCCCTGTCTTGTTCTTCATGTGTGCAAAAAAACTACACGGGCATATTTGTGGCGAACTTCATGTCCGGTTTTAGATAACATTTTACCATTAGACTGAATTTCTAACATATTCTAGCTGGGTGTTTGTTGGCTCGATCAGCAGACAAAAGAAGTGAAAATTAGGTTTATACATAACTAACTACGACAATAATTACTTACTTCTGTTTGTACTTCTTGTGTTACTTTCTCAAGGTAAATAGATGCGTGTGAGCTTGGATAACCGGAATCAGAAAAGAAGACAGGGCGCTCATGATATCTAATAGCCGTCAGTTAAACATATATATATTGGCCCCGATATTGTGTTTTTGGTGTGGTAACCAATCGTCACTAAAAATGACCGAGTTTGCGTAGTCTCGGTCAATTAGTTAAATGTAAAGGAATTTTAACTGCATGAGAAAGGAAAATTAGTCTTCCTGTGTTCATAAAAACGTTTGACTTTGTAGTCGTATAGTGGGCGTTGTTTTGCGGCAAATATAACCTTTTTTTTCCTTTGTAGCCTTGGTTGCTTAGACTTCCTAATATATGATCAATTTCACTGCCAGCTGTCGCAGACAGCAAGACTGAGTGGGCGTCAAAAATTATTACCATAAATCAACAGATAATGAATTTAATATCTTGCGGCAACGTACAAAAACCGACCCCTCGAAATCCCGCCGAAACTTTTCAGTGAGCCATACAAACAAATTTTTAATAAAAGTCATGGTAGCTAAAAGGGAAGTCGGTACACATTGGGAATAGGGAACTTAATCAAGGGCGTTTTTGAGCGACGCACGTCAACCGGAAGTGAGCTCTTTTCCCTACTAGTATGCCTAGAAACTACCAAATTCGTATTGTTACGTTCTTTTACTCTTATAGAGACGATTTGCTCAAAAGTGTGGACAAAACAAATGTCAAAGAATGCAAAAAGTACAACTTCCGGGTGGCGTGCGTCGCTCTGAAACGTCTTTGCTGAAGTTCCCTAATATTAGCCAACATGGCCCCTACATGTAGACAAGTAAGTGGGAAAAGGTTCTCAAAATAATCGAAAGGGCATTTCCCTGTTCCAGTTGCAAGATACATACATACATACATACATACACTTTATTGATGCTCCCTAAGTGGGCTTTTCAGCTCAATAGAATAAAAAAAATACAAATATATAAATTAATTGAGAATGTAAATACAATAATATTATAATTACAAAATATATATCAATAATATAATATATCAACTTAATAAAACATTTGCAAGATGACGTCTAAAATTCCTGGGGCATTTTAAGGACTTAATGTTATCATTCAAGGAGTTCCAGAGTTTGGCTCCTCTGAAAGCAAAGGAGCGCTGCCCTGTTGACAGGCGACATAAAGGTATATCCAAAGCACCAGATGATCGAGTTTGTCTATTATGGACTTGAGAACGTGATTTAAACATATCAGCAAGATAGTCTGGAACAAGCTTGTTAATACATTTGTGCATCATAGTAGCGTCATTTAGAATGAGTTTCTCTCTAATAGGAAGCCATTTCAATGATCGCAACCCATCCGAAATATGGTCATACTTTCTTAGTCCCAGAATAATTCGCCCAGCAAAGTTTTGGACTTTTTGTAACTTGTCAATATTGCTGCTGCTGGTATTACTCCAGACAGTTGAACAATATTGGAGTTTACTAAAGACAAATGAATTTATTACTAACAGAAGTGTTTTCCTATCCAGGAGGTGCTTGATTCTGTTAATTTGGTACAATTTAAAAAGGCATTTAGAGGCAATCTCAGTGATATGTTGGTTATAACTGAGGCGTGTGTCGAGAAGAACACCCAAGTCCTTAACGACAGGCACAGGTGTTATTTCCTTGTCAAAAAGTGTTATACTGAATGATGACAGTTTCTTTAAAAGTTGTGGTAATCCAACAGCTAGAACCTTAGTTTTGTCCGGATTAATCAAAAGAGAGTTTTTACAGCACCACTGAGATATTCTCGTAAGATCTTCGTTTAAGGCGAGGATGGACGTGGGTAATTCGGCAGGTGAAAAGGACAAATACAATTTACAATCATCAACATAGGAGGCAGATAGACAACGTTTAGGAACAGAAAGGAGGTCGTTAACATAGATTGTAAACAAAACCGGACCTAAAATAGAGCCTTGCGGAACTCCGAACTCAAGTGGGAGTACTTTAGAAACTGCGTCACCAATTCGAACGCACTGTTGTCGGTTAGAAAGGTAACTCTGAAACCAATCCAACGCACCCTGGGAAAAATCGAGATTTTGTAGCTTGGATAACAAGATGTCGTGTCGAATACTATCAAATGCTTTAGACATATCTAATAAGACCATGATGGAAACTTTCTTGTTATCCATAGCCTGGAGCAACTGATCTGTAACGTACAACAGAGCTGTTTCTGTCGAGTGAAGCTTTCTATTTCCGCTCTGATGTGCTGCCAGTTTATTATTTCTAATTAGATGCTCCATAAGTTGTCCATGTACCAACCTTTCAGTGACCTTTGAGACTATTGCGAATAATGAGCTGGGGCGATAGTTGTTAGGGACATCTGGATTACCGCATTTGAGAATAGGTGTAACCTCTGCTGTGATAAGATAAACCGTTTTCCATGTAATATAAAAACATTTTTAGTAAGATAAAGTTTATTTTGAAATATTTGATGAATATCGAACGCTTTTTCCCACAATATCGCAGTCGGTTTGAATTCCTTAAATTTCTATCAATATTTTTAGTGGTCACAGACGTTACAAACTTTGTGTAGACTACGAATTCTTTTGTGCGGGGAGGTTTGAAAGGTCAAATTACATTTAAATGTGCACTGAACACGAACGTCATCTCTGAGGAACAACTGACCAGAGGAAATTGAAATAGTGACGTAAGAGAATTTAAGGTTGTCTCCATGGCTTCATTGAACTGACAAAGAAAAAAAAATCGGTTATTTTTATAAGGCATTCCGTGATACCGTTCGCTGCGTGATCAGAAAAGGATTTGAACACAAAAAATACTAAAGGGATAACTAGAACAGGAAAAGACGTAGCGGAAAAGGAAAAAAATTTACAATGACAGCAATAGGAAAACAAAATCAAAACAATCATGCTATTTTTTAATGATAACGAAAAGAATCTAAAAGGATGCAGCCACTGTGGCCAAGTGATTTATGAGACTCACAACGACTTACAGTGAAATATTTGGTCTGATATTCATTTTATTTCCAATAAAGTCATACAGCTTGAGGCGCTGCGTGATGGAATCAATGGGCGTGTTCGCCTTGTTTGATCACCTGGAATCTGATTCCGCATCACATTTAGTTAATTTAAGTGAAAACCAGTCTTATCTTTTTTTAAAAAGTTGTCTTAGTCTGCGGATCGAATTGCTGTCTTGAGATCCAAATCAACATTTCTTCGCAAAATTAATTGAAATGGACAAAGGCCTTTTCAGATTCTCTGTTGTTTCTACAACTCCTCGAAACGTATTGGTGGGCGCGAGCAGCGCAGCTGGCAGCGTACGTGGCTTAAATAATAAGTTGTCAAAGAACTTCGCCTCGGGTAAGATAAATCAAGCCCTTTCTCGTCTTCCCTGAACGACGGAAGCAAAGAGCAGGCGTGCACATGTGTTTTAAGAAGGAAAACTATCAGCAGATCTTAGCGTTGTTCAAAGACAAAAATATCTAAACTTCTATTCGTTTAGCTCTTGGAGATGGAAAACCATAACTTTTATGGTGTGAACGGCTTATAAACTGAGCGATCATGAGGCCTTTGTTTGTGGGAATTAAAGTGCACTAGATCGGTGTGTAATATGCATACTATTAAAAACTTTAACTTCAATGATCACTGTAGAAAATTAAAGGTTCATATTGTCGGTTATACACTGCTATAAATACTCAGAAGATCAAACTATAAGAATTTTTACCTCAGGAGTACCGTGTATTGTCGTTCTTGTGTCCTGAAATATCGCAGCGATTTTAGCGATTTTAAGGGTGTTGGATTCGAAGTTTACGTAGGTGTTTACTTTACCATATCAGGTGATCTTACAATCGCCCATAAACTTGTCATGTACGTGGCTTGGTTTTCTTCATTTCAATAATCGGCGAAAGCGTGGGTTTGGTAGGCCTACTCATTATTTACGAGAACCAAAACCAGCTTTTTTCAGTCGATGTTTTCAAGTGTTAGTGTTAGAACATGATAAATATTTATACTATTATGACAGATGGTGAATTGACAACAATGACCTCAACTTAACCAGGGTGTGGCGTCCAGCGGTTTTAGTGGAAAGTGTGGGTTCTCAGTCTCGCGGGCTCATAAAACTTGGTATAGAAGGATTTTCTGAATTTTGACGCGGGAAACGACATCCGACACAAGACAACCGTCGGGAACTAGCCTAAGTGGCAGGCGCAAAAAGGGGAGGGAAAGAGGGAGAGGGAGAAAAGCGTGTAAGAAAAAAAAGTGCTGAAAAAGGAAAGGGAACCTCTCCCCAATCCCCCTCCCTTCTTCCAGTTTACCTCAGTGATCCCTTACCCGTTTCGACGACTGCTGCGCAAGCTGGTCAGGCACTCACGGTGAGACTCGCGTTGACCTTGGCCATATAAGCCACATAATACTAAACACTCGTGTCGGATGTTCGCTGACTGTGATTAAATAAAAAGCAAAACAATGAAGCTTGTTGGAAGGCCGTTTTTTTTTGTAATTAGCTTGGGCTGCCTCCAGTCCGATCCGCCACATGCTGCTGTGACGTTTTGTTCAAAAACTCTATTTTCCTTGTTTCTCAAAATTAAAATCGGGCCAAGTTGAACCGACATTTTAAACTCCAAGAATTCACAGTGACATTTACTTTCGCAAAGAGCCTTCTGAAAAGTGTTAACCTTTTCTCAATGGCGCACAAAGCGTCAGCCATGGTGTGGGAAGAAGCCGCAGATTTCCATGAGAAGCATGTCATGA
>CALNXI010000305.1:172426-181577 GCA_942486025.1 Porites evermanni
GTAAAATTATCTATTTATTGCTTTGTGATAAAACGCTTCTGCAGGTGTTTTTAAACAGGTGTGGCGGTGTGTTCGATCAACTCGCTCGCTACACGACGAGGTACCAGGAATCTGATTTACATCTTAGCCTTTATTCTTCTTAAGCGTCTTACAACTTCCACTTACACAGCAAGTTTCTCAGTTCTACCAACTTCTCTACTTCTCCTCTACTTACTAGTTCAAGTATAGTAGTCAAGTATAGCTAAAGCTGGACATGTTTGGGTTAGCTGACCCGAAGAGTTTCTATTGTATTTCTTATCGCTAACGCTGCAACAGGTTTGCTATTGTCCGGGAATAGATTAGCTTACGCACAGCCGCAGCTGATAATTACCAAAGAACGAAGGTCAGCTTTAACACCACAAACACGACCACCTGTAACATTCCTAATATGGCAATAAGTAAATTCGCGAGCTAAGCATAACTTCAAGTACAAGTAAAACAGGAAAACAGTACGTGGGCAGAAACAAGACTTGATGAAACAAAAACTAAACTCAAAAGTTAAGATAGATCCGTCTTAAAAATAACTTTCAAAATACTTCACAACACAGGTCAGAGTCCTAAAATACAAGTTAATAGTCTACGGTGTAGTGAAAAAACTTATACGCTTACAGAGCTTCAAGGTTCGCAACTAATATAGCTGGTAAACAAATCTTTATTATTTACTGTAGAGCCGCAGGTATTCCGGCCACCTTCTCAATTCATTGGTAATCAAATGTCTCTTATTTTCCTCTTTTTCACTCTGACTACAATAGCGTTACTGACTTACACAGGGTAGCGTGGAAAATTTAAAGAAATGTTTCATTTTTACATTTGTTGCTGAAGCCCTTTACCACTGTTTTTCCGGCTATGTTGAGAAACTTTCATTTCCGCATCACTTAATTTTGATAAGGAAGTTAATTAATTATCTACGGAAATAGATAAAGTAGTCATAACTTTTAATATCCACCAATACATCATCTACCTTTCGACGAATAACGATTATCCTTTCACTGTGCGTTAAGAAGTTAAAAACGCACTAAAAGTAGCACAAATGAACGACCACGGCGGCAACTCTAGCTCGGTGAGAAAAGATAGAGGCCTGAATTTCCGTCTCTAAACTGTGGAGACCTAGTTCAATAACACCCCTTTCTTTAACAACGTTACGTTGTTTCAATGTAGTTTAAGATAATTACATCTCAAAATTAAAAATACTTACAATTTCAAAGATGGTAAAATAGAAGACGAATTTCTCGTCAGATAGGGGAAAGCGAGCGTTGAAATGTGGGCAGCAATTTAAGATGAGCGTCTGAAACAGATCGTTGACGTAATTTGGTCATCTAGTACTCTTGTTCCCATACCTTTCGCGAGCTGTTGTTCAAGATCGCTGAAACATAAAATCAGGTTTCCCTAGGCCTGCTCACGATCTAAAATCGTCGCGGGGTTGTATGGGAAGACTATCGCAGTAGTAAAAAAAATACTCCGCAATCTCTTACCGGAGTTATTCATTAAATCCTTAATTCTTGGATTTTAAAAATATGTAGCCTAACGAATCCGGTGTTGCACAGCCTTTATCGCCCAACTAATTACATCCATACCCAGTTACGAAACTCTGATGTTATCAAATAACTTTACCTTATCTTAGGGCGCCTACCATTTGTCAGAACTGACTGGCCAGACCAGTACATTGATCAGGAGAATTCCACTATAAATCAGGACTATCCAGTCAGATTAGTTTACTTTTAAATGTTATGCACGGGAGTGATGGGTTTGAGTAAAAAGTTCCAGAAAAGACCAATATTTCATTTCCAAAGTGACCCGGTCTGGCCGGCCAGTTCTGACTTTTGGAAAGCGCCCTTAGTATAGCAACCGGCTCTTATTCCCTCGCAATTTGATGACCGGCAGTGTCTTGGCGATGCGGTTTATTTGACAATCATAACATCAATCGCACACACCGATTGGCTAAAATAATGAGGTGTTCGTTATTCAATCTTCCTTCGATCGTAATGTTTCGTTATCTTATTGTCTTATTTCATTTTTAATCGTCAAAAAGGGGCCTTATTCACCATGTCACCCATAATACACCTCCTCCCCCCAATTTTTTTTCCCGGGTATTATAGTCGTCCCAAGAGAAAGTGAAGATAATGCTTATGTAGACTTTTGGCGGACAAACAAGGTGTATAATGGGAGGGTTGCAAATGTGGAATTTCATTGTTCCAACTCAAAAATGTTTGATATTCCATTATTCGACTACAAATGAAGATCATTATTCCATTGTTTGAACTCGAAAATTTCCGTTATTTCTGTTCCAATGGTACTCTTAAGCAGTTGGGCTTGATCAAGTTGCTTAGAAAGGGAAGTGAAGGCAAAAATATGCCGAGAATTATTGCTGAAAAAGGCAAGCTAGTTTAGGCGAATACTGTTTATTAATACTCGGATTACTTATCGCGCCTGCCTGCTCGCTGGTTAGGATTAGAGGAGAATCCTGGGAACGAGGTTGGTGAGTCAAGAGGTTTCTGTCACATTTTCCACAGTCTTTTTATTAGCGCTAGCGAATTCAACAGTTAACTTTAAATACTTGGAGATACTACTAAAACAATGAAAAAAATGGCAAGATTTATTAAATCAAATAAGCTATTATAAAAACTCGAAAACTCGGCAAATGTCCATAACTATATCATAACCATAACAAAATTCTTAAATCTGATTGGCTGACAATGTAAAAGTACAGTATGCATCATGCCTAGAAGGCACGCGCCATCGCGTGCGTACATCAATGATTTGTTTTCGCTTTAGGGAAAAACTCTCAGAACATGTTATGTTTTCATTTCAAAAAGGCTTGAAATATCACAAATTTTGTTATAGTTATTATTGATTGGTAACAGAGTATACAGTTGTCCACTTCGGTCTGTAATTACACTCGTTATTAGGAGAATCGGACTTCAGGTACACGGTAGTCCAATTTTGTATGATTACACTATCACGATTTAAGACCGAATTGGACTCCAATAAGCCCTATTTAATACCATTCTAATTTTTTAGCTACAATAGGATAAGCTTTATTATTCATTCAAAATATTTCCCCGATTCTGATTGGCTAAAAGCACACGCATAATTCACCATAACCAGCTACTGATGACCAAATTTGGAAGAATTTTGCGTTTAATGAACTGATGACGTCAAAAGTGCAGCTTTCTTGCAGGTTAATGCGACGTTAACCGAGAAGAACTGGGGACGAGGTTGAGTTGTTTTGGTTGTGAAAACAAAAATGGCGGACCATAAACTGGTTTCAAGAGTAAGAACTAGGCGAAATAATAGCTAAAAACATAACAAGAACAGCAAGAAGACAACTCGAAGCTACTCTGCTATTCGGAGAATATTTGCGGAGCTGAACAACCCTAAACGTGCACTATCGAAGATGAACTTAACACCGATGGATCGATGGAGCTAAGCATGTTTTAGCTATGTTTTTAAACTAAAAGAAGTTTTGAAAGAATAATAAAACAATTATTGAATTCGGCTTTCGTATCATATGAAGAATTATGGAGATCTCGCAGGGTGTTATCGGCCTCGACGGATAACACCCTCCTCGATCTCCATAATTATTCGTAAGCTGCTCAGCCTCATTCATTAATTGTTAAATAACCCGATTATCCCACACGCAAAGTTTTATAATGTAATAAAAATCCACCATACAACTACTTGACTGTAACATAAGTGCTTTGATTAACATGTAGTGTTTCCTAAGTGATAACTCAGCCCTACGTTTCTTGTTAAGAGAATGCCACTGAGATACAAACGTTACAAAACAGGCCCCAGGTACATAAAGCAACTTAAAATTTAGAAGGAGATTTTTGCAACCGTTTGTCGTTTTAAAAAGAGTTTCTAGTTCTATATTTATGTTTCATGTTCTCCTTAATCTACCTCCGCCCGAGTTATCCGAAAAACCTTGCGAGGAAAATGGTTGCAGAAAATTCCAGTTGCTCTAAACCATCAGGCATATCCTAATTTAAGATATTTCTTAACAATAGCTTATTCATATGTTATGCGACTTAGGAATGCTTAAGATACATCTAAGTTAGATAGCTACGGAAATCCGGTGTTCACAGAAAGGGAAATGATGGGTGCTGGCAGTACTCAGACATTTTTTAAAATCACAATTACAATAATGAGGAAAGTTTTTTAAATGTAGGCATACGTACGTAGATACCAGATAGAGGAAATTATGTTTCTGTCGTTTCAGCTCTGTTAGTCATTTTCGTATTGTACAGCAGGAAAATACTCGATCCATACAATGATCACCAATAAATTATTATATTTGCCCAATCGTGGGTAAATTGCATGTTTTTTTTTGCTTTGTAGCTTGTTATTTTAATTGATGTCCTATCATTGTTATGAACTCAGCAATGTAGCGGGGGAAGTGGTGAGAGGCAATTTACTTTCGTTTGGGATGTGTATTAGTGGAAGTTTTTCGCATTAGTGCGCATGACATCAGCAAAAAAGATTGATTTGTATTTTTTCTGTAGATAATTGTGCAGTCCTACATGGCTCGCAGAAAGCTATTGAATATCAGTAACATATTAGAACTCATATCATTTCATTATTTCATTATCCTAAGAATTTATCTATTCGAGTCACTAGACTACTACAAATTCTGCTAAAACTAGTCTACTAAACAGCAATTATATAGTCAACCTTCTGTTATGTGGACACACATGAGATCCTCACTAGTGTCCGTCTAATAGAGAGGTGACCGCTAATACAGGTTCGTTTAAAGGAGCTGTGTCACGAAATTCAGGCAAATTAGGAAATTACAAAATGCCCGTCAAATTAAGAGAAACATAAAAATAACCGCTTAAAACTTTAAAGGAAGGTTAAAATAACATAACAGATACAACAGATGTTATGGATGGGCAAACCTGGAGAAGATTGGAACGGATTGAAATTAGGATTTTTGAAAACTGTTCAGCCTAAAAGTTTTTCAAAGTTGATCCCTGCTGCTTGCAACTTCAAAAATAATGCTCAGGAGACATATTTGTTTGTCTCGGACCTCTGATTTTGTCATTTACATGTAATTTCTTTACTTACTTTACGATTGAGGGTGAGTAATTAGCGAAATTAAACAAAATGAACTGGACTGCCGCGACACAGCCCCTTTAACTACAAGTATGGAACGAGAAATTTGGAAATCTCTGAAAACTGGGCTTCGTCACAAGTTGCTCGGCAACATTTCCATAATTTTCAGAACTTTGCAGCAACTTGCTCTCTACCGCAAAACGAGACGCGTCAATTCTACTACAGATTCTTGATAAAATAATAATCTAAAATTAAAATTATGTCATTAGAAATTTAGCCCTTTTACTATTGCGGGGGACAGAGGAGCCCGCAATCCTGATCTCCAGGTTGCTGTAATTGCGCAGCACGTATTTAGCCAGCATTTGTTAGGAATTACACTTAACTGAGCGAAAGGCAGAGAATGCAATCTGATCGCGCCCGTGAAACGTACGCAAAGCACCACAGTTGGAACAAAAGCGTTTTGAGCGTTTTTTTTGTTATCCTTCTAAATTTAAATTTTTAGCCTAGAAAAAAAAACAACAACCCTAAATTTGTCTCACTGGGAGACTGTGAAGTAACGAGACAAGCTAACATCATTGCAAATTCATGATATATTAATATCACGAAAATAAAAAAAAAATAAAAGTGCTGCTAGCAATAAAAATATCAATAAAATAAAGTAAAACAAAAATGTCAGTAAAATTCAACACTTGGTTGTATGTTTCGTTGTCCCCTGAATTTGAAATTTAGGCTAAAATTAAAAAAAAAACTAAATCTGTCTCACTGAGAGACTAACTATTTGTCTATCAAAAAGCTACAATTTAAATGAAACAGTAATTGCGCCCTATTGCATTCATTTCGTTATCATATGAATTAAATTTTTGTTGAGAATAGGATATTAGTCAAAAGAAAATTCTAAAACATCTGTTTATCTGAAGGCTATATTTACCACAAATTAAAAACATTCTATCACGTATTCTGTGGTGCAATTAAGTAAAATTAAGCCTAGGAATAAATATTAAAAAATTACAAACCAAATTCGTCTCATTGAGAGACGTTAAGAAGGGAGACTCCTCAACACTAATAAAAACAAATCATTTTGTCTATAAAACCTCTAATGTCAATAAAGCATTTAGTGCCTATTCCATTTGTTTTATCGTTTTGTGTTTATTGTGGAGAAAATGGAAAATGAAAGGAAATTCACCTTACTTAGCCATCAATAATAATTATAATAATAATAATAATAATAATAATAATGATAATAATAATAATAAATTCATTACTTATATTGCGCAAATTACACATGATCAAATGCGCATTACATATAAAGGCATATTAACTATAAAAAACTACATGATTAAAATTTACAAAATATCTAAAAAGCTAGTTTAAAACATGTGTCTTAAGCAATATTTTAAAAGTTTTAAAATTTTCCACATTACAAAGAAAGAAAAGAGAAACTCCCCAATAGTGTCACAAATTGAAATATATGTCTATAAAAAATGCCTAACATTACCTAAATTTAAGCACTTTTGTCACGTATTTTTCACCCTAAAGAATTTTTATTTCAACCAAAAAATATATAGGAATAAAAATTAAAGCAATTAGTTTCCCTGAATGAGCTCCAGAGAAAAGGAGACTCGCCAGCTAAGCTACATCGAATTTGTGAAAAATCTTTCTAAGAAAATTAGTATTATTAACGTCTGTTATTTTTTAACTATTCCAGTAATTAAAATTCATCCTTATACGTAGAAAATAAACTAATAAAACTAGATCACCTTCCACTACTACTACACTATCGACTTATTTGTTCATGAAAAAAACTATAACACCAAGAGATCAAAGTACCTTATTTGCGATTAATTTATAAGGTATTTAAAAACCTTATCAGTTTAAAACTTAATACAAATAATATAATAATATTTAAAAAGTGCACTTTAGCATGTGGATATGACTAAATGCGCTCCTACCTAATACTTGAATAAAAGAGATTTGAAATAAACAAAATTTGATAATCCCAAAAAATAACATAGCAATATATTTTCTAAGTAAACATAAGTACACTCAAATTAGACTTATAATAAAATTGCGATGTTAATATGTTGAAGGCTAAATTTTAAAAAATACGTTTTCAATAACGATTCGGCACCCCTTTCAGAATTAGGTAATTTACACTAACGCTATATCATTTAAGGTTTTGTCAGATTTGATGACGATCAGAAAAACATCATCGGTTGTGAAATCATGAGCCATATGAGCCATTTATGACATGACGGACATGCAAAAACTACTAGAAATTGTTCAACATATCTTTGCACCAGGTAAGTAGTAACAGTAAACTGAGTGATCTCGCTTTAGAACACTTACTCCCTTGGCTGACTGTATAGAGGATGACGACATATCGGGCAGGTACGACTAGAAAAAAAAAACAAAACAAAACAGATAGGAAATGGCATTTAGGTATAATTTTTCCCTGATACTTATTACCAACATGGTACAAGAAGGGTGTACAGGGTTCGTACAGATTTTTGGATCCAAAATTCAAAACTTGTTCCAGACTTTTTCCAAAACAATACTTTATTTTTCCAGACCCAAGGTTAACAAATAGGTGGTCAATAGAGAAACACAGGAATTAAGCTTTTTTCAGGATGCACTGCCAATTTACGGTAACCACGGTGCAATGCGGACATAGAGAATTATGAAACTAATTCTCATTCTGTGATTAAATGTCTTGGCTATGGGCGAGATTGAATGGGATTTGACCACGAGGAAAAAATTCAGACTTCTTACTATTTTTCCAGACTTTATCTCTATTTTCAAGACTTTTTCCTGGTCTGAAAAATTGCTGGGCAAATTTCAAGACTTTGTCAAGAATTCAAGACTGTATGAACCCTGGTGTACTTTCAAATCACTCCCCACTTCCCCCTGGCAGAAAGAGATATGGCGTCTCTGGGAACCTGTCAACAACACGGCGGCAACCGCCATCACTCACTTCACCTCCCTTCGAACTAGGAGCGGCTGGGGACATTTGACTAAACCGTAAAAGGATAGCAGCTCAAACGGTTCAAGATACACACAGGACTATCTGCCACTTAAATTACTATCTGTAACAAAAAGGGAGTACGTGAGTAAACATGATGACTTACATGCCGTTTTGTATCATAGCAATGGCACATTCTCTGTGGACTTTGTGTGAGCATGGTAATATCTGGCAACCACTGAATGCATCCTTTCAGTAAAAAAACAAAACAATGTTTAATGAACTTCATTTTAACAAAGTCAAACAAGCATCACAATAACTGTTATCCCACAATTAGCCCGGGAAAGCAGCCAACATTTCGCGACGTTTAAGAAACGAGCGCAGAAATTCCATACTTATGAAGTGACACTATCTAGATCTGCGTAGTACTTCTGATTGGTTGAAGCAAAATTCCAACGCGACAGGACCAATCAGGTGCGACATCAGTATGGAATTTCTGCGCTTGTTCCCGAGACGTTTCTTCGCGGAGAAACCAGTGGTAGCGTCGCAAAATGTAGGCTGTTTTCGTAGGCTCATATTTAATAGGGAAAACCTTACGTTCTTGTTAGAAAGGGGTTGCAATGAACCCTTCCCCCCCTAAAAAAAAACAACAACAAAAGAAAGAAACCAAAAAGGTAGGAATGAATTTTTAACTCACCTCCAAGCAAATACAGCATTCATCATGACCTGAATCAGGTCGACATTTGTGATTTCCCTCGAGTCGTTTGTCTAAACATACATTACATACTTCACAATGGAATGATTTGTCCTGATGAATCCTTGATCGAAACAAAATGAGAAAAATTGTTTAAGTCGTGCGGTTCTGCAATTTCTTATTTCATTTATGCCTTAGAAAAATCATAGTTAATTGAGTGGAATGGTTATGAAACCCGTCAGACTCCTTTGTTATATGTTTTTGTGGACCTGAAAGTGCACAACGTTCAAAAGAATTCCTATCATTTTGATTGTATTGACCAATAAAAACGTTGCATTAATTTATTCCGTAACAATTTGCCAACAGAAAACAAAGGATTGTGCACTTTCAGGGTGCTTCCAACATAA
>CALNXI010000305.1:192921-208102 GCA_942486025.1 Porites evermanni
TAAAGAGAATTATCAAGGTTGAAGTTTGCGTTACCTGCCGAAGCTGAAGGTTGCATGAGGTAGAAAACACAAAAGAAGCATTTGATAATTGTCGCTATCACACGAAAATCGAATTCTATAATTGTTTTAACATGCACACACACGTAACGTTGCCAAAACACACTGGAGAAACTATTTTCTGAACTACACATCAACTTGTTTACAACTTTTTAAAGCCTTTAACAAACTTTTGTCAACATTTCATTGACTTTTCCACACGTTAATTGCATGTAAAAGACTTTGGTTTTGTGAAATACTCGTTGACAGGTCTTTCAAAGGGTGAAACTATTTACAGCTTGTTCAGTAACGTCGTACTAAAACTGTTATCAGCAAAGTGACGCCAGTTTTGCTAGTACAAAAACTGTTGTCTTGAGAGATGATTTCATTTCTACATGAATAAAAACTGTCATCGTTAGGAGTGACATAGCAAAACTAATGACAGCTGGAATCAGCCGTACTTCTATAGCCAATCGCAAAAAATTATAAAACCGATACCGAAAAAAAAGTGGCCGCGGGTCGGCTGACTGGGAAAACTTTGGTGATTTCGATAAATGGTCCGCGCTTATGGGACATGGTCGCTTACGAGAGGTAGTAGGGACTTTAAGAGGGAGCTTTAGCACCGACGACGGCGACGGCAGCGAGAACTTCAAAAAAGCAATAGGTTTGATTAGCAAAACAACAACTTTGCACGTGCAGCACACTTTTTTGTACATTTCTTTGCCGTCACTGCACGACTACGGCGTGAAAATCCCTAATTTCACGTTTTATGGAGGACGTAAACAAGCGACAACGAATTTTTCTTTCTCTTTTAAACCTTGCGTGTGGTCCCCAAGAAATCAACTCCAGGGAAATTCGTCTACATTTGGCATTTTCAGCAATCTGGGATAACGCGACAAAGTTAGAAAAAACGCAAATTCATTTTAAAAGTGACGTTAATGCTGCCGTCGCCGTCGTCGATGCTAAAACTCCCTAAGATCCAAGGACGCGACGGCGACAAGAAGGTTGCTTAAAAAGTGAATTTGCGTTATTTCAGTCTTTAAAGCGATTATTCCTACCCACTTACTCTGTCAATTGTAGGCGAACCCTCCTGACGTTGAATTTCAAGGGACCAAATTCAAGCTCACAAAGAGAAATAAAATTTCGTCGTTGCTTGTTTACGTCCTCCATAAAACGCGAAATTAGGCATTTTCACGTGGCGGTCGTGCAAAAACGGGAAAGAAATGTACAAAAAAGTGTGATGCAAATGCGAAGTTGTTGTTTTGCTAATTAAACCAATAGACCTATTCGGCTAAGGGCCTGTTTACATGGAGTGGGGGACCCCGGTCTAGTGGGGTTGGTTTCTTTTGTTTTCACGCTCTGGGGAACACAAAACAAAAGAAACCAACCCCACTAGACCGGGGTCCCCCACTCCATGTAAACAGGCCCTCACTCAATGTTGTACCCAATTCAAATCTCCCGGGGTCAAGATTCTTTGTGTATTGTATTTGCATCATAATGTGGCATTCTCATTTAAATGTATGGAAATTCCTGAAACAAAAAGTTTTATTCCCAAGGGTTTAGCTGGGTTTGAATTGGGTACAACATTGAGTTAGCCGAATAGGTCTATTGTTTTTTTTTACGTTCTCGTTGTCGTCCGCCTCGTTGGATCTTAAAGTCCCTAATAACAAATGGAGTTTGCTCCTCACTGGAGTAACCCATATCCATAATAAAAATACTAGACTTGCAGCAGAACAGTCTTACTATCTTCCTTATGCCAGAACAAACAATGGTAAATTTAACATCCGTTTTTTAGGCTCTTCAATCTGGAATTCCATTGATAATGAAATAAAGCTATGAATCATCCTTTCCTATGTTCAAGAGCAAAAGAAAAGATTTATATTTTGAAACATACTAGATTAGTGAAACTGTTTTGTACGATAACTATACCACTGCTAAATACTCATTAATGAATCTATTTATTTATTTATGGACATTTTAATTACATAATACTATACTTTTGTTTGTTTGTCTGTTTTTTGTTTCTTATAGCGTTAATATTTTTTTCTCTTTTATCGCCTTCCCCCGCCTCGATTAGATTTTTATATTTGCGGGGGAACATTAAACAAAAGTATAACCAGAGTATAATACCTTCAACTAACGTGATACAACTCACTTTGACTCTGAAGATGACTACCGCACAGGTTGTCGAAACGTCAGCCAGTGTCAACAACAACAGTCCTAATCAGGACCGTACATTCACCCGGACGATCAAACTCAACCTACTTTTAAACATTAAACTCTATTGTATTGCTGATGTGTTCCTGATAAAGTTTGTTGTTGTTGTTGTTCGACTAAAGTAAGATAGAATGCTAAAAAGACCCAACTTTACCTTCTATTCTCGAAGCAATTACTCCAGAGCTTGACTGCACACGTTTGCTTCTGACTGGGTCTGCATTACTCAAAAATTTGCTATTATCATCTCTATTGAGAAATGGCGAATTCCGGCCATCGGCGGATTGCCTGAGAAGGTCACTGAGATCTCTTGTCGCTGTGGTTCCTAAGTCGTTAACTGCCAGGACATCTCCTAACTTGGTGTCTTCAGGGTCCAGGCTTACACAGTAGCTAACAGAGAAAACAGCCTTTGGCCTCAGTTGCATCACTGCATTCCTGATAGTGATCTGAGAATAATCTGGGCAGGAAGAGCCTTCAGAACATCTTGTTAAAGCAACTTTAAGTTGTTCCTCACCACCTTCACCCATTGTTCCAAAGTAAACAAAACCAAGATCCTTGTGGTAACTTTTATAGGTATTTCTTAAGTGCACATAGCAAGACAAGAACTTGCAATCCTCCAGTGTCAACAGAAGAATGTCAGCTGGAAGCTTTACGTCAATCCATGGTTTCGTCTCCTTGGGTAGGTCACTTCTCTTGGACAATTTAACACCTAACGTGGGTAGATTTGTTTTTTGGAGCACGTGCTCACACTTTTGGCTTTGCATCATTGAACTGGTTACCTAGAGACTAAGGAAAATAAAAAAACGAAAACCAAAAATTTAGAGGGACAATATGCTGGTCACAGAGGACAAAGATTATAATTTTTATTTTCAAAAATTGCAAAAAAAAAAAAAAATTGAAACGAACTGACCAAATGGAAAGGGCGTCAAAATCAAGAGTAAAAGCTATAACCCTGGTCAAAACATCTTGGGACACTTGAGGAAATTAGGCACAAAGACGCACTTTGCTAAATTAACTCGTATTCTACCTCTTAAAAAGGCTTGGAGATGTTGTTGTAAGGGGCTATTTGTGCTCTCCCCAAGACCTTCCATTTTCTTGCCCTTTATGCCGGGGGGGGGGGGGTACTCCTTACAATGGCCTATGTAGGGACGCTCCGCCCGAAAGGGGTACCTTTTTCAGGCTTCAGGTATATAAAAGGGCAGGGATTTGACTAGTTGAGGTATATGAAAGGGTTGGGAAATCTGTCATCTCGGTCCGTAAAAGGACCAAAAAGGGCTAACAGATGCATTTTATGGCTGTGAAAGCGAGAAGAAAACTTAATGGATTAGTGATCAATGATTTATTCTTACTAAAAGACGGTGTATTTACAGCAGTTAAAAAGGATGCAGTTTTCTAAATTACATTGTAGGTAACATTCGTCAACAGAAGGTATAAGAAAGGGGAACCTTTTCTGTCAAAAATGGTAAAAAAAGGGTAAGGGGTTGGACCTCGGGGCGGAGCCTATCACTATAAACCTTTTTTCGCTACTTTCGAAACTCTACTATAATTAAAGTACTTTTGTTAGAATTCGTGATATAACCATCAGCTTTGAACCTGATAAATTTTCCATTGGATCAATGTTCGGGTGAACTATAAATAAAAAGATGAACGACTGCACTGTAATATTTGCTTGAAAATAAACGAGAAAAATCAATTAGAGTGTATGGGGTTAAAGCACCTTTACCGCCGAGTACTGTTATGATCACCTTGTCGGTGATGTATTTGGTTTCAACTGGTAATTTAATTTGATCCCAGAGCATTTCAACGTCCGCAAAGCTAAAAAACGAGAGAGACCACCGACACTTAACACGATGGAATGGCTTCCATTACCCTTATGAAAATTAGTTTGGCACGTTTTATTGGAGACTTTAAGGAATTTAAACGCTGACAGCTTTTAAAGTAAAATAACTATTGTGACCATAGGTAGTAACATATATAAGCATGTAGAAAGCTAACCGAAAAATCATTTTTAAACAATTTTTCCCCTGAGTTTTCTTCATGTGACAGCTGAAGGAAGAGAGGCCATCCGTAACTTAAAGTAAGGCTAACGAGGTGTCCTGCTAGGTGGAGCAAGAACTAATGTGCCTGGCAAAGAATTCCACAAACCTTAAAAATAATGATCATGTTATGACATGAACAAAGAAACAAAAGGGCCTTAACGGTGTTTATATAAGTGGTAAGACTACTTTGAACTTAACCCAGTTTTGATTGTTTTTTTTTTAGCCATAACATTTTAAATTAAAGATTTGTGGGAACGCACACATTTCAGACACTAGCTTTCAGAAAACAGTGCTTATACTGTAAATGGACAAAATATGACATAAGTGAAAATACCAGAGCCAAGGGATGGAACATACCTTGAAAGTGAGGCCATTCTTCGCAAACAAATGGGTCACTTAACACGCTAAAGACAAGTGAAGCTGCCATTATATAAGGGAAGATCTTCCAGAAATTATTAGAACCACCTTAAAGAAAGGAGAAATCCCTAAATTAAACACCAATTCGAACTGCAGCTCGTTTGCTGTCGCAAAAATGTCTGCCAAGATGTAACAATGATTAACAATTATTGGATGAGGTTAAGCATGATAAAGAGAATTATCAAGGTTGAAGTTTGCGTTACCTGCCGAAGCTGAAGGTTGCATGAGGTAGAAAACACAAAAGAAGCATTTGATAATTGTCGCTATCACACGAAAATCGAATTCTATAATTGTTTTAACATGCACACACACGTAACGTTGCCAAAACACACTGGAGAAACTATTTTCTGAACTACACATCAACTTGTTTACAACTTTTTAAAGCCTTTAACAAACTTTTGTCAACATTTCATTGACTTTTCCACACGTTAATTGCATGTAAAAGACTTTGGTTTTGTGAAATACTCGTTGACAGGTCTTTCAAAGGGTGAAACTATTTACAGCTTGTTCAGTAACGTCGTACTAAAACTGTTATCAGCAAAGTGACGCCAGTTTTGCTAGTACAAAAACTGTTGTCTTGAGAGATGATTTCATTTCTACATGAATAAAAACTGTCATCGTTAGGAGTGACATAGCAAAACTAATGACAGCTGGAATCAGCCGTACTTCTATAGCCAATCGCAAAAAATTATAAAACCGATACCGAAAAAAAAGTGGCCGCGGGTCGGCTGACTGGGAAAACTTTGGTGATTTCGATAAATGGTCCGCGCTTATGGGACATGGTCGCTTACGAGAGGTAGTAGGGACTTTAAGAGGGAGCTTTAGCACCGACGACGGCGACGGCAGCGAGAACTTCAAAAAAGCAATAGGTTTGATTAGCAAAACAACAACTTTGCACGTGCAGCACACTTTTTTGTACATTTCTTTGCCGTCACTGCACGACTACGGCGTGAAAATCCCTAATTTCACGTTTTATGGAGGACGTAAACAAGCGACAACGAATTTTTCTTTCTCTTTTAAACCTTGCGTGTGGTCCCCAAGAAATCAACTCCAGGGAAATTCGTCTACATTTGGCATTTTCAGCAATCTGGGATAACGCGACAAAGTTAGAAAAAACGCAAATTCATTTTAAAAGTGACGTTAATGCTGCCGTCGCCGTCGTCGATGCTAAAACTCCCTAAGATCCAAGGACGCGACGGCGACAAGAAGGTTGCTTAAAAAGTGAATTTGCGTTATTTCAGTCTTTAAAGCGATTATTCCTACCCACTTACTCTGTCAATTGTAGGCGAACCCTCCTGACGTTGAATTTCAAGGGACCAAATTCAAGCTCACAAAGAGAAATAAAATTTCGTCGTTGCTTGTTTACGTCCTCCATAAAACGCGAAATTAGGCATTTTCACGTGGCGGTCGTGCAAAAACGGGAAAGAAATGTACAAAAAAGTGTGATGCAAATGCGAAGTTGTTGTTTTGCTAATTAAACCAATAGACCTATTCGGCTAAGGGCCTGTTTACATGGAGTGGGGGACCCCGGTCTAGTGGGGTTGGTTTCTTTTGTTTTCACGCTCTGGGGAACACAAAACAAAAGAAACCAACCCCACTAGACCGGGGTCCCCCACTCCATGTAAACAGGCCCTCACTCAATGTTGTACCCAATTCAAATCTCCCGGGGTCAAGATTCTTTGTGTATTGTATTTGCATCATAATGTGGCATTCTCATTTAAATGTATGGAAATTCCTGAAACAAAAAGTTTTATTCCCAAGGGTTTAGCTGGGTTTGAATTGGGTACAACATTGAGTTAGCCGAATAGGTCTATTGTTTTTTTTTACGTTCTCGTTGTCGTCCGCCTCGTTGGATCTTAAAGTCCCTAATAACAAATGGAGTTTGCTCCTCACTGGAGTAACCCATATCCATAATAAAAATACTAGACTTGCAGCAGAACAGTCTTACTATCTTCCTTATGCCAGAACAAACAATGGTAAATTTAACATCCGTTTTTTAGGCTCTTCAATCTGGAATTCCATTGATAATGAAATAAAGCTATGAATCATCCTTTCCTATGTTCAAGAGCAAAAGAAAAGATTTATATTTTGAAACATACTAGATTAGTGAAACTGTTTTGTACGATAACTATACCACTGCTAAATACTCATTAATGAATCTATTTATTTATTTATGGACATTTTAATTACATAATACTATACTTTTGTTTGTTTGTCTGTTTTTTGTTTCTTATAGCGTTAATATTTTTTTCTCTTTTATCGCCTTCCCCCGCCTCGATTAGATTTTTATATTTGCGGGGGAACATTAAACAAAAGTATAACCAGAGTATAATACCTTCAACTAACGTGATACAACTCACTTTGACTCTGAAGATGACTACCGCACAGGTTGTCGAAACGTCAGCCAGTGTCAACAACAACAGTCCTAATCAGGACCGTACATTCACCCGGACGATCAAACTCAACCTACTTTTAAACATTAAACTCTATTGTATTGCTGATGTGTTCCTGATAAAGTTTGTTGTTGTTGTTGTTCGACTAAAGTAAGATAGAATGCTAAAAAGACCCAACTTTACCTTCTATTCTCGAAGCAATTACTCCAGAGCTTGACTGCACACGTTTGCTTCTGACTGGGTCTGCATTACTCAAAAATTTGCTATTATCATCTCTATTGAGAAATGGCGAATTCCGGCCATCGGCGGATTGCCTGAGAAGGTCACTGAGATCTCTTGTCGCTGTGGTTCCTAAGTCGTTAACTGCCAGGACATCTCCTAACTTGGTGTCTTCAGGGTCCAGGCTTACACAGTAGCTAACAGAGAAAACAGCCTTTGGCCTCAGTTGCATCACTGCATTCCTGATAGTGATCTGAGAATAATCTGGGCAGGAAGAGCCTTCAGAACATCTTGTTAAAGCAACTTTAAGTTGTTCCTCACCACCTTCACCCATTGTTCCAAAGTAAACAAAACCAAGATCCTTGTGGTAACTTTTATAGGTATTTCTTAAGTGCACATAGCAAGACAAGAACTTGCAATCCTCCAGTGTCAACAGAAGAATGTCAGCTGGAAGCTTTACGTCAATCCATGGTTTCGTCTCCTTGGGTAGGTCACTTCTCTTGGACAATTTAACACCTAACGTGGGTAGATTTGTTTTTTGGAGCACGTGCTCACACTTTTGGCTTTGCATCATTGAACTGGTTACCTAGAGACTAAGGAAAATAAAAAAACGAAAACCAAAAATTTAGAGGGACAATATGCTGGTCACAGAGGACAAAGATTATAATTTTTATTTTCAAAAATTGCAAAAAAAAAAAAAAATTGAAACGAACTGACCAAATGGAAAGGGCGTCAAAATCAAGAGTAAAAGCTATAACCCTGGTCAAAACATCTTGGGACACTTGAGGAAATTAGGCACAAAGACGCACTTTGCTAAATTAACTCGTATTCTACCTCTTAAAAAGGCTTGGAGATGTTGTTGTAAGGGGCTATTTGTGCTCTCCCCCTCTTCCCCAAGCAGTGTTGATTGTGTTGAATTAAAACTTCAATGCATAACGCCAACATTGCACCGAGGGGGAACGGGGGAGGGAAGATGCCTCAATTTGACAAGCTATTGCGTAAGTGTCCCAAGAGTTTTGACCAGGGTTGTCTGAAAACCCCTTCTATAGGAAAACGAGTTTTAAACATTACGAAACTTAGAGAAAAGTTGTGGATTTGTAGGTATAGCAATGTTAAAAAAGTTACCAGGTGTTACCTTGTTAGTATTATTTATTCCGAGAGCGGAGGCCAATAGATGAACGGTTTCAAATGCATGCTTATTAAGTATCCTCAACGTACTCAAGGGCAAGAAACTGTGAAAACATTACAGGAAAAAATCATCGTGGAGCAGAGTGGGCTTAGGTCTGAAATGGCAAGTACAAAACATTTCCGCATTATCTAAATGAAAATGGTTACGCATATTTACAAGCAGAGAAAAATGGGCTTCTAAGTGAAAACAATCGCAAGTTGCGTGTACGATTCCGCAAAAACCTGAAACGTCCAGTTGCGAAAAATCCTCTGCTTTGGACGAATGAAACGAGGTGGCCTTTAATTTACATGCCGTGTCCTTCGTCCACAAATACAACGAAACGTAAAAAAAAATCACTGATATGGCGACAGAAGGGAGAAGGTCTTTCGTTTTCATTAAATGATATTAATGAAGGCTCTAAGGACTTGGCTGACGCCATCGCTTGTAGAAAAGGGGTAACACTAACTGTACCTTATGAGAAAATGAACGCCAATTTCTTCGCTCAGTTAAATAAGGAACCATTTTAATACAGCATTTGGTCAGGCAAGGCCGAAAAGAAACGCAAGAAGACTCTTTTTAATGGACAACGACCCAGACAAGCAAGAGTGCGAAGAAGGCCCAAAAGGATATACTGAGACTGATATGCGTCCATTATTTGCATAGAAAATTTAGATAACCAGATCAAATGTTACTTAGATGAAGAGGCTGTAACACAGATTTTTACAAAGGATTCATTTGAACAGCTTAATGCATAAGTTTCGGAGTGTTTGATGATTGATTATTTTCTATCCAGAGAATATCGATATTCTCATTTCAAGTGTGACTCACTGAATTGAAACTGTACTTGTGTCTGGAGGTCACCGAACAAAATATTAACTTAGAGTGCACTGCTACAGAAGTCCTCACTTTTTATTGTATTCCCCATGACTTTATCAGTTGTTACTTTGCCTGAAGGGCTACTTCCTAGCCCTAAAGAAACTTTTATGTCGGTAGAATTCTTCTGTCAGTTACTTTTAGGAAACAAGGAATTGCGTGACAGTTGCTCTGAACAGTTCTCGCATCATTTCTCACTTGTTTTATGGGCCGTCTTGTATGAAATGCAACTTATAGGGAGCTCTATTCTTTAAAATACACTCTTGGTAAAACTTATCATTATCTTAAGTTTATTTTCCCTTCGTTTCTTGTGCACAATAAGCAAGTTATGGGGCTTTTTAAACATTTCTCACCTAAATGAGGTAAAAGATTAATTAAAATTCATTCCTTTTTTGTTAATTCTGAGGTGAGAAATGTTGAAATTTGTACATATTTCCTGGAAAGCTCGAAAAAAATGCCCGTTTAGAGGAAATGGGATCACACTGACTATATTTTGGCCATGATCGCGGTACGAATTTCACATAATACGTTTGAAAATCACTTTTCTTTAGTGAGAAATGTTACTGAGAAATGTGTCAGTATCTCAACGGTAGCGCCCATGACCAACGACTATACGTTATGACATGTACCATTCTTTGCCTTGAATTTTCCAAGGATTCTACCTCTAAACTCAATTGATGAGCAAGTCGTTACTCTACCGAAATTACTAAACTGCTAGCACCCCTAAGAAAAACGATCGTTTGCATTTGAATTTTTGAATAGATCGTGTGACCATTCCGAGCGTCCCGTTTGGTCATGTGACCTGCCCTAATCAGCTTAAATAAGGCGATAACAACTAAAATCAACTTCTTTTACTAAATTGTAGCACTATCTTTTCAAGTCGGAGTTCACTGTAAAACAACGTAAATAACATGAAAACACTTTTTCGTACTTTTCCCCACAAATAGACCCACAAACCATCTCACACATTCGCGTATACTACTGCTGCAGTTATAAAAACTTCCAAAATAACGCATAATTTAAGCATAAAGTACAGACATGGAACTTTTGGGCAGTTATATGAAAAAAGGAACAATTTGAGAACACGGAAAATAGTATAAGTCTGTATTTTTATTGTAAACCCATTTTCAGACAACCCTGGTCAAAACGTCTTGGGACACTTGAGGAAATTAGGCACAAAGACGCACTTTGCTAAATTAACTCGTATTCTACCTCTTAAAAAGGCTTGGAGATGTTGTTATAAGGGGCTATTTGTGCTCTCCCCCTCTCCCCCAAGCAGTGTTGATTGTGTTGAATTAAAACTTCAATGCATAACGCCAACATTGCACCGAGGGGGAAGGGGGGAGGGAAGATGCCTCAATTTGACAAGCTATTGCGTAAGTGTCCCAAGAGTTTTGACCAGGGTTGTAGTCTTTTAAATCAATCAACGAACGCTTTTCATTCTGCGAATATATTTTTGTTTTTCACGTTACAATGTTCCCACAAGAAATAATAATTCTCACCAATAACATCGCTGCAACCTCTGTCGAAGGGTTATCGGTCGAAACGTCAGCTTCAAAAACTCATTAATGATTCATGAGCTCAACAACCGATCACGTCCGCTAAAATCCGTCACGTGCTGCTGTTTTAAACCCGGGTAAAACACTGTGAAACTTTAAAAATTTCATCCTCATTAGCATCCTTTATGTAAAACAATACTAACAGGGATGACATTTTATTTCATTGCACGTGACCTATGAATATTAATTATCAGCACAGCAACTGACACAACAAATGGTGGGTGAATATGTAATGTTCTTTCAAAATAACACAAGCAGTTAATTGACTATTGCAAAAAAATTAAACTTTGTTCTTTCAACAATTTAATCAGCCAAAAGTTCAGCGACACTGCGGTAATATTGGCTATAGCAGTGTCCAAGCATTGCATTTAAGACTCGCAAGTTGTGAATACTCAAGGCTCTAGTACTGGATTTTTGTTCACCTACCATTCGGCCATTCCAGAAAAATTTTTTCAAAGTATACTTTTTCAGTGGAATAGTTGACGTTGGGGTACCATTTTCAATTAACTTCCTCTCTTCCTCGGCATTTGTAGGCTTCCGAAAATCTCTGGAACAAGACACTATGTCCTCTTCGGTTAGTGTCGTTCGTAGACTTGAAAATTTGTAAACACGTGTGGGATTTGATTTTCTTACATAATAATTTAATACGTAATGTTTTTTTCGTATGCTAATATCCAACGTTCACAAGATCGTCATTGTTATCAACTCCATTGAGACACGCTTTTAATTTTAAGGAATGTTTTTGAAGTCTTTCAATAAACTCGCGGGTCGGGTTTTTTTCGCCTCGTGGCTTTAAAACGCTCCCGCTGGTTTATTAAACATTACTTCCCAACTCAGTTGATAAAACCAATTCTTTGCAGTGACTTATTTGCCAAGGCTAATTTTCTCCAGGCCTAATGCTTATTGGCTAGTACAACATTCCCCCTACCCTCTCCCTCAGCCCTTGTCATATCTGCTAATTGAGAAGCAGTACAGTCAATAGCAAAATAATCTGCACGACCACTCCCCTGTGGCACTGAGCAAGCCCATACAATCCTTCTGTTGAACGACCTTGTAACACAACTCCTCACACATGTTAAGTTAGAAAATTAAATTGAGCTTGGGCTGCCTGTGGATCACATTGCGTTCCACACCTAGGTATTCTCGGTTTTTACTCACGTGAAGAAAGCAGAAACAAAAAATGGAAACCTTTTAATACAGAAAGTCTAGAATCTGGGAAATGAAAGAAGATAAATATGCAAAAAGCCTTGCCACGAATCAGGTCTATGCAATAGTTCATATGTGAGATATTCGGAAAAACGTTTTACCTAAATTTATAAACTTTGTATGGAGACGCCAGGAATGTTTAGATAGCAAAATCTCCAAAAATCCATAATGTTTTTAACCCACATAAGAGCTTTCCCGGCCGTCAGCTAAATGCCGCGTCACGCAAAAGCCTGGAAATTCAAGCGTCCTGTATCGCAAAACAAAAAACCCTTTTGAACCGAAAATTTGTTTGTGTAAAGGTTTTAAGGTGCTCTTGTATCACATGAAAGTTAGTTTGAATTGGTGACGTCATCTGAAAACCAAGATCGGGGAATTAGACGATTTGCGCCACAGGCTAATGGTCCACCGCAACGACAAGGACTACTCTGTTGAAGCTTTTGTGATTTTAGAGTATATCCGTTTATTTTTGCTATCGTTGTATTTTATTTCGAATCCAGTTTACAGTTTCAATTTTTGAAAAAATTATGTTGGTGGTGTGTATTCAGAAGAAAAACAGAACCGTTTTAAAGGTCAAGACACGACGCTATCTTTTTAGTAGATTAAGCTTCACGAGGCCTCACGAGTTCAATGATGAAGTACCTATATTTACTTCCTGGGTTGCAGTTCAATTTTAGATTTATGATTGTGTAAATGTTGATTTGCGGATTTTTTTACGACACTTGATAAGGCACGTTCTTGTTTGAGGCCAAAGCTGTGATCAAGGAAATATACTTTTGGATTTAACACGAATCATGCAACTTTACGACAACGCAATTTAATGTGGATCTGTCTGTTTTGCTTTATTATGTAACCACGTGTTAATGTTACATTCCCTTCGAAATCAGTTTAAATTAACGACGACTACAAGTAAAGTGAACGGAAGCGACATGACACCCTACCCCGGGCACCCTACACTTGCTACAAGTGACGAAGCCCCAAGAACATCTGCGTGAGAGGCTATCCTCGACATTTCATAAATAGCGTTCATGCTTTCACGTTCACGGATCTTGAAGGGAGAGATATTTCACCTTTATGAAGCCTTTCAAGTGTACATTCAGAATCTAAAGGTCTCTACTGTCAACAACAGGACTACAGTTTTCTCATCTCGTCCCAATCCCTCATAGTAACATAACGTCGTGGTTTGCAATCGCGCTGGCTGAGATAAGAACTAGACGGATTTTAACAGAAAAGGAGGACTGCACGTAGTCTACTCTGGGGTGGACGATCATATTCCACCCACTTATGAATCAACTCCTTGGTTTCAGTGTTCTACCTAATTTAGCTGACTAACCGTTAGTTACCAAGAGTTTCAGCCGCATTAACAGATGCAAGATTTTGCACATCATTGTGAGTAAGATTCATCTTAACGTTTAACATTTAAGAATTTCAAGTGTAAAGAAAGTATCGTAACTTAACCTCTATCCAGTGGCAGCAGTTTGTAGAACAGGAGTTGTATCATAGCAATAGATCCATGGTATGCACATTCAAAGACTCATGAAAGACGAAGGGAAAGTTATAAAAGCGCTCTAACTCCACTAGATTTAGACCTCAAGCGATCACTTTGCAAAGCCGGAAATTCAGTAATAATCTCGGTAGGGGTGCGTCTCGTAATTTCATTGGCCGTCTATACTGAAAGTGATACCAGGTGATGCGATACAACAGGGATTGGCTAATCAAATAAGACAAAAGGCACACGTAAACATAAAAATTGATCGAGATTAATTAAACTTTTAATCAAGTTTACGCGTGACTTTCCATACTTCGCCTCTATTTTAGTTACGCGTGTAACGTACGCAAGTGAAATTACGCGACAGTGGAAATCCATCCCAAGGTTTGCGGCAGCACGATCTTCTCGATCTTCAATGTGCTGGCTCAGCAGATGTTTAACATTATGTGGCGCTGGCGGTCATGGGTGCGTTTCAGCTCAAGGGACTTTCCCTTTTCTAAATAAATTTTATTCATAAATTATGCATTCATAATTATACTAGAAGTGAAGTGCGGCCCAGCGTTGCGTAACGAGACAAATGTATAAAATACAATGTGGATGATTTTCAAGTTATGTTGTATATCTTAAGCTTGTTAGGCCTAGTCCAGATGTCGTGCTTCTGCCGTGCCGAACTTAATTGTAATTTGGTTCGACTGTAGCGCGGCAGGAAAACAACTTTGATTCAGACGTCGTGCCAGAGTAGAACCAAATTTAGGATTTACTGATGCCTCGTAACAATTCTTCTCCCATCTCCCCGTTGGAACGCAGTCTCGCCAAAATACATTAATATAATTTATAAATTTTGTTTAGCGCGGCATGCAGAAGCACGACGTTTGAATCGCTGCCGTGCCAGAGCCGTGAAGCACGGCAGCGCTTGTCGAACTTAATTGCTGGCCAAACTTAACCCATTCGCCCCTGAACCGCCCGTAACCGCCCGTGCGGATCCACGTCCTTTCTACCCTTTGTGACGTCATCAGTTTTAACGGTCAAGGACAACTTTGTTCGCTAACTTGTGCAGAGTGAAGAAATCTTTCAAACCATACCAGAATGAGCACAATTCAGTCAAGGACACCGGAGAAAGAGGCAAAAAACCATGTAACATTGACCTGAAAATCTCCATGAAAATCTTGTTCCGTTGCCCACCTACCTTTCCTTTCACCTAATCCTAAGATCCTAAAAGCTTTCCTAAAAACTATTCCCACCAAAATGAAGCATACTAAATGCCCAGCAAGAGAAAAAAAAAATGAGGCAAGAAAAGCGAAAAAAGAGGGGAGGAGAGAAAGCGAAAAGTAAAAGTCAAGACTGCTGTGTCACTTTTAAACCCAAAAACTGTCGAAATTTTGCTTTCTGCGCATGCCCGAACTTCGCAAGCTGATATTTTGCATCTGGATCAGAAGGCCATCAAGTGTACGACCTGTAAACCGGTTTTGTGGTAAGTTTTAGCTCTTTATAGCACGACAGTGACCAGAAAACCACTCGACTAGCTTCAAAACGCGTTTTTCGGCAAAATCTCCAGGAGCGAATGGGTTAAT